>JAOPHQ010006031.1:57500-95000 GCA_030340625.1 Merluccius polli
AGGCCTGACCGGTGTCCCTGTTGCTGTTTTACACTGACTTAGTTTGGACGCTTCAAAGCCTGGCCATCAGGGCCTCATTCCAAAAGGCCTCTATTCACTGCTTGCAGCCCTTCTGCTAACCACCTATCATGGTGAGATCCACAAACTACTAGATGAAAAAGCAAGAAGCTTCGTCACTTTAGTTGATGCCGCCCATGACCAACCAGATGAATAATCTTGGTATATTGTAATCCCAATGTTTCTCAAAATAGTGCAAAGAAGCGCGTAGTTTTCAACTGCTCTTTCAACTATCTTAATGACGGCTTGCTATCTGGTGCCACTCTTAGTCCATCATTACTTTATGCCTTGTTACAGTTTCGAGAGCACAATATGGCTGTATATCAGTGGTGATATACAGGCAATGTTCTACCAGGTATGCCTGTTGCCCTCGGACACTGCCCTCCTAAGTTTAATTTGGCAAGACCTGAACTGTGACACTGAACCCCAGGCTATGAGTTACAGCAGAATGTCTGGGGGGAGACAGCAGAGCCTGGGAAACCAGAAACTACAAGGGGCAGAGTTACGCCTTGTTTCCTGTTTCATTATGGAGATATTCTACTGAAGAAAATTCATTTGGGCGAGAGGATAAAGCTTTCAGAAGGGGATTTTAATAAGTGTATTCCTACAGTAGCTAGACTACACAGTGTTGATTTGAAATGTGAGCTTATCCAGCTTATCCAAGACCTATGGCAGACCAAGCATGGATGGGAGCCTATCTTGCCTCAAGATTGAGCTGAGTGATGAATTACTTGAGACCTCCCAATGATCCAAATCTATCGGTGCCCTGTCGCTCCTCAGGCCGACTAGTCAGGGATAGACCACACCACATCCATGACGCATTTGTAATGGCCCTATGGAGCGTGTGTGGTTGATAGCTGGTTTACAGCCTTACCTGGCCCCCAGTGGTCACCAATCTGTCGATCACGATCGACTGGTCGATCTCAGAGGCATTTCAAGTGGATGGCAAACATGAGGAAGAAAAAGTTACAAAAAAAATAATATTTTTTTAAATCCTTGCGTGGTAAAATGTATTTTTTGCCAATCTGCTTGGTTGGCATTGTGCATTTTAGTGTAATGTGGCCAGTTAAATTAGACCTGTCAATGTCAGGTGCATTGGGCTTACTACTATCCCGTATCTACCTGCCTAGGAGACGGTCGGGCAGCAGCACTCCTCTTTAGAGCCAGTGCTTGCCAAAATGTTTCTACACAAAAGGGGAATTACAAAGTACACTGCCCTAAACAATACAAACTAACAAACAAACAAACAAACTAAATTGCAATTAAACCGGATACGTCTCACATTACAAAATGTTCAGAATGGATAAAACGTTAAAATCGCTGTTTAGAAGTGTATCCCGCAAGCTCTACAACAGTAAAAGCAGGTAAAAAACTGCTTGGCCAATATAGCTCCAGTGTGAATGTAACGCACATAGACGGTATAAAATACAGCAGACTATGGATATGTGTACATTGGTGGAAATTATCGCAGACTTAAACAAAAAACCCAGTGGCTTTAATAATAACTATTTTCAACCACATACACGCACAAATTGTTGGCCTATTGTACTTTTTTATGCAAAAAAATGTCACTTTATTGACTGATTGACTTTTTGAAATTTCTTTTGGCCATCCAAAAAAATATTTTTTTAAATTACATTACAGAATACAGAATATCTTTATTATCATTGTACCGAAGTACAACAAAATTGAGGTAGAGCTCTCCGGTTCAGTGCAAAGAACAAATAACATTAAAAAAGCACATTAGAATTTACGATAAAAAAGTAAAAATAGAATATAAATAGTGCATTAATATGTGTCTGCCTGATTAAGACATTTTCACATTAAGCCTATCCTTAAAATGCATTGTTATCCAATAAAATGAGCAATATTATGAGTTAAACTTGATTGTGGGCTTATTTTTCTCAACTTGTACGAGAGGTAGATCTTTGCTGATATTTTGACTTGCGTAGTTATCTTAAACTTCAAAAGGTTGGTGACCACTGGATTAGACTCTGGGTCTGGGTGAGGCTGCACACCTGTGGTGCAGAGCAATCATGGCACCCAGGATAAACCAGCTATCACCACACACACTCAGGAGAGAGCGACTGTCATGACAGCATTTTACATCTGCTCGGCTTGTACCATCTTGCCATCTCCAATAAATGGATTTATACTACAACACCTACCTGTGTCCTGTGTCAGAGGAGCCAAGAAAAACCACGTATGTGCTGTGTTGCTCTTAAAAGAGAATGTATTTATTTGTACAAACTCCATTAAAGTGTTATTGACAGCCCGCGAAGCAAATACAGATTGGACAAGCCGCACATTGCTAATGCATCTCACAATGGCTAGCACAAGACCAGAAAAGACTTGCCCAAAAGATGATCTTCTAGATGAAAGATAGGAAGATGATCCCGACAAGGATGACAACACACCGCCGCCACTCATCTACCTAGACATATGCCCGCCCCAATGAAACGAAGAAGTACAAGCAATCATATGAAGAAAACAAGACCTCCATACTCTGACACAGATGACGACAGTGAAGAAGAAGGCAACACTTTCAAAGTGGTTACCCTCCCTAACAAAAAGCAACGCATCGATTTGGAAGACACCATGAGAAGGATACAAATTGACCAACTAATGAAACACACCAGCAAAGCAGTAAAAGAGGAAGAACAGGCACTGACAATGCTTCTGAATCAATGAGAAAATCACGGCGTGCAAGAAAGCCAACTCATCGTTATAAAGCACCAGTATCAAACAAAGAGTGTGACTTAGACACAAGCAACACGAAGCACAGCAAAGATGAGACACAAGCCCAGAAACCAGCCCAGACAGGACCAATGGAAGACAAAGAAATAAAGAATTTGCCCAGTTATTGCATATGGGATGACGTAAACTATAGCAATGTACAGTGTTGTATCATGTGACCTAATGACCCCCCCCCCCCCCCCCCCAAACGGGGGAGAATGCCATTAACACCATCCTACATTTACATTTTTACATTCATGGCATTTAGCAGACGCCTAGTGTTAGCTTGGATTCCCAACCTACATTGGTTGACGACCAGGATGAAGCAGCAGGGAGTAGGAGCTCCCCACAACTCCACCCCTGGGAAGGATTAAGGGAGGCAGGAGTGCTTGCTTGTTTTGTTGGGTTGGGCAAGGGCGGATTAATGCACAGGCTGGCCTAGGCTGTAGCCTAGGGGCCCCACGTGTGCAGGGGCCCCGGTTTGGCCAGACTATTTTTATTCTTTTTAATTTACTACACTGGGGGGAAAAAATGTGCCTCCTATTGGGGCCCTTAGAAACATTTTTAAAAATTAAGTCGCTGATTGGATAGATATGGGACACATTTACCCAATCAGCTGCCATCATGTGGCCGGGTTCATAAGATCAGTTTTGTTGTCAAATGATACGTCACTCACTGTTGACAGTATAGCGGCAAAATGTCAGAAAGGAAATGTGATAGCGGAGCGAGAAAAAGAAAAGCACTACGACTGAAAGAACAGCGGGACAAAGATCTACTAAAAAAAATCCCTAAATTGACATAACAGGGTTTTTCAAAGTTGCGGACTCTTCATCTGTTCATGACAGCGGGCTAAAGGCTAACGTTAATGTTGGCGCCGTTGATACCGCAACTGAAGCTGTAGCTACAGCTAGCTTTAGCCAGGACAAAGACAGCGACCAAATTGACCGCGACAATGCCTCCCAATCTCACTCAGATCAGGAGTCTGAGAGAGAGCGGCCGACACTTCAACTACCCGAAACACCGGTATGTTGTCCCGCTAACACCCCAGGAATTAGCCATGATGCCCCAGCCACCATGCCCACGGACTCCTCTGTGACAGCCTCGCCCGTTGCTGCGGAGAGCGCACAAGAGGCCGCCGATCCCGCTACCTATAACTGCGCAAACTTTTTTGGATTTTACCAGCCTCATTAAAGACTTCTGTCAGAAAAGCGAGGAAAAAAAACGTCTAAAAAAAAGGTACAAATATGATTGTGCTGTTATTGTGTGCTGTTACCGCTGCTCTGTTGATTGTATTTTTATTTGTTGTTATTGTATTGCACAGCGGTCCGATTTGTGTTTCAGTCAGGATGTTGGTTGGTTTAGAAATCTAAAAACAGTTATCATTTAGCAGATGCTCTGTGGGATCGTTGTTTATAGTAAAGGCTGTGTCAACGTGTGCGCGCGTGTGTGTAAGTGCGGCCAAGTGTGCGCACGTGTGCCGCGTAAAGTTCCAAGCGGGTTTTTTTTTTCTGATAAAGCATGATTAATAATGTGGAGGGCCCAAACAAACAGTAGCCTAGGGGCCCATGACCACCTTAATCCGCCACTGGGGGATATTAAGTTGAATTAAGACCACTGCATTGCATGTTTGATAAGGTCAAGAACTTTTAATGCACGAAGATGGGCTAGTTGAGGACTTATAAATCATTTGTCTAGATCATTTTTCCTGGGCGGAACCTTTTAATTCCTGGTACAAAATATGTGGTTTCCTATGTTACTTGAAATTAGATATTGATTACTCATTGTACTCAACCCAGGGTTGTATGGTATGAAGAAAATGTAAACATTCAATCAATTACGTTATAATATAAACTACCTCTTCTACAGATATGATGGGTGCTAAGGTTTAAACTATGCAATACACATTGTTCACAGTGTTCATGTTTGTATTTTGGTGATGTTTATATTTTCTCTGAAGTATTTGAATTTTGGTGACATACATTTGGCGTACACATATGGTGATCATTTTTTAACTATTTTACTTTTGGTGTGTTTTATTTGTATTTTGGTGACATACATTTTCTGATATGGGGTGATTGTTAAATGTTTGTATGTTGGCAAAGGTTACATTTTCAAATGGTGATTGGTGAGACTTATAAGTCTCAAATGGAGGAATGTAAAAAATATCATATGCCTTGAAACTAGGACCTAATCAAAGTATATACTGCTGTGTTGTGTCCTCTCTGGAAGAAATTGAGGTGTTGAGAGTAGCATTAGCCTCTCTTTCATGTATTGGTCAAACCCCAGATCCGACTATTACTAATTCCTGCAAGTTAATATGGTTTCACCTTCATTCTGTTCTTACCCCCCCTCCCTGCCAGACCTCTGTCTCAAACCCCCCACTGTTCCTGAGGAGTTGATCAGGAAGCAATAGAGGTGTTGGGCTTAGCATTAATTAACCTCCCTTTCATGTATCAGTCAATCAACAAATCCTCCACAGACCAACTGGTCTGTGTGCCAATCTCACCCAGGTATTACATCTTGCTTGCTGTTCAACCTAGACAGGGAGTGACCAGTTTGTGATTGGCTTGTTCAAATTACGTAACCCAGTAGGAAATACAGGGAATGCACCTTTTTGTGTTGTACAGCCTAGAGAAGGTGTGTTTTACAGGTAACAATGGGAGGGCCTCCGATAGACCCGCCGTTGCCATGTGTTTTGTAATTGAAATTAAACAGTTCAGTTCTGTGGAGTTAGTTAGTTAGTTAGTCAGCACTGTTGAGTTGAGTTGAGTGACCCCTGAAAGACTGCGCTGGTGATTGGGGTATCTTGGGGGTGGCCTGTTTAAAACAAAGGACTGTGGACATGGAAACTGCACATTGGTTTTTGAGAATCCTCCACATTTTGGCGAACCAGCCAGGAGTTACTTAGTTAGCTCTCTCTCTCTCTCTCTCTCTCTCTCTCTCTCTCAGGATCCAGGAGAGTTTAGGAAATCTGCCCATTACTCCACCTCTGTCCTCTATCCAGTCTTATGACCAAAAGCTATCTTGGCCCCGAACAAGTATATGGGGAGATACAACAAAAGATCTACCAGCTCAAATCAGACTGTAGAAACCACCTTTCTGGTCGAGTACCTGGTGGTATCTCAGTTTATTTTGGGGAATGCAGTGATGGAAAGCTAAGGGTTTTGCCATTCTGTATGTGTATTGATTGTCATTGTATCTTGAAGACACATGGGAGAATTCTGACACTAAAGTGACCATGATTCTTGTTTGTTTTTTTCTCATTTTAAAAGCTTTAAAAAGTTTGCTTTTCTTAAAAATAAGCAGGCATGAAGAGTCTCTGTTGTTCCGACATCTCACCTGACCAGCCTGGACTTGAGCCTTTTGTAATCACCAAGACTCATAAAACCTGTTTACCACTAGATCAAAGCTTATATAGCAGGTATTTGGCTGCCATTTTGAAAACTAGCTGCCATGGCCCCCAGGGGCCAAATTCGCAGCACCTCCATAGCTCTATCTTTTCATAACTGTGCCAAATATGATGCTTTTATCGCAAATGCCCAATTATTTTTGCTTAACAGACCCTACAGGTCTATATGGAAACGTATCTTGGAACCTTTCATGATGTTGAGGATGAGGCCCAGTAGCACGCCCCCTGAAGGTGGCGGAGCCAAGTGAATCTTATATTCCCCCAGGGAAACGTTCAGGGCATCGCTTACTCTGGCCTTGTAGGACACCAGGTCCTCCATTGTGAGTTTGGCCCCTGGTTGGAGAAACAAAATTGAGAAACAATGTTCTGGAGAGGCAAACAAATGCGTTTTAGCTCTGAACAATTTGTAATTACCAGGCCAGGTCGATTTGTGAGTGTGTGACTTTCTCATTGGCTTTGCTGACTACATTAATTTGCTCTTACGTAATTAATAATTATCTCTGGAGACTGTTAGGAAAGTGGAGAAACCCTGTGATTCAACAATACCTTCATTTTGTAGGTCGCGGATCAACTCCTCTGCAATCTTTCCAGTGTATAACGCATCTGCTCCATGATTGGCTACCATCTCCAGTGTGTCTGCCAGTTTTTCAAACTTCATGATGTCACCGGCTTTAAGGAGGTTGCCATTCTTGTCCAAATACAACTTGCTGTTGGTCAAACACGATAAAATATGCTACTTCACTACACTATCATACTGTAACATAAAATGTACATGTACGTTTCGTACAACATTCTGTGGATCCACATTAGTGGAAGGGGCAGAGGGGTTCTCACCGTAAAGGCCAGCTGATGTTTCCAGTGAGGTGGGGGATGAAGCGAGCCTGGATTGGGGGAATGGGAAAACCCCCCCGCGCCAGTTGGATGGTGGGCTGAAAGAGGCTGGCCCAAGGTAACTTCCCATACAATCTGTGTGCCAGTTCATAACCTCGCAGTTCCCCTGGAACCCCAATCCACTGGCTAACTGCAAGTCAAAGAATTACATGATATGTCTGTATTTAATAAGCAGGCAGGCAGACAACCTGGAAGGCAGACAAATAGACAGACAGGCAGGCAGGCTGCTGGAAAGCAGGCAGACAGACAGGCAGACAGGAAGGGAGCAGTGGCGTTTTCTCCCGGAGGCCTGTTTTTTTCAGACTGTAGTTGTCATTTTAATAAAAACACTTTGCTTAACAGTTTCGGTAATTATTCTGTGATGTTGCTGCCATCTCTTCCCCATTTCTCAATGAGTATTTTACAATGAGTGAAACAGTGCCCCTCTAAATGTTATGTGGCGAATGTGTGGTGAAACACTATATTGCACTCCTACTGTACTTATGTCATGTCCATGAAAAAAAATTGAAGGATTAACCAATGAGATGAGGCTACCGTCATTCCACTGCCAAACTGTGATTAGTCAGGGCTATGCCAAGGGAAGCCAGCCGCCCTTTGACCTCACACCAATCAAATCATAGCATGTTATCAACGTCATAACGGGAGATAACCGTTAGTCATCTTACCGTTAGCAACATTAGCAAGTGTAGTCATGGAGGTTGGAGATTTGGAGTCTTTAGTAAAAAACTATTTTACTAAACTACCACTACAGCAGCAACTTAAAATTAAATCTGACCGCAGGCCAATGCCAACAGCTGCATACGGAGAGGAAAAAACATGAGCGTAAAACTTTAAACGTCTCCTGATTGAGTTAATGAATTAATGCTTATTTTATTCATTATCAAGTCTGTGCATTAAGCGGCTGGTTGCATTTGGGTGGAGGGGTGCATAATAAGAAAATGCATAAATTAATAAGATGTCTGGTGTGTGTGTGTGTGTGTGCGCACATGTATTGGTTAGAAAACAGGTGTAGATAACAGCCCTGTGTGCAAGTCCTGCATCTGTATGATACAATTTTGTGTAAAATGATACCGGGCACTCTAATAGATCATCTGGTTACATTACATTGGCTGTTAAAAGGGCGACATACCCTTCCCTGCCCCCCCTCCCAAAAATTGGACATAGATTAGAGGTCTTGTCTCGCTTGGCTTCCTAAAAAAATGTTTCCTACGCCATGCCACTGGAAGGGAGGCAGACACCAGAGACTAATATGGCCCAAAGACTGTAGGTGCTGGAAGCCAGGCATTATTGTTTCATGTTGTTTCTATCTGTGACAAAACATGCCACCCAGCTCCTGTTAAACTAGATGTTTAGTGAGATATGTATACAAAAAGATGAATGGTTGGACCTGCCCATCCTCTGTGTGTGGTCTTGGCAAGAAGCCCCCCCCCCCCCCCACCCCCCCCTCTTCTCTCCTCTCTCTTAAAGCAGGACTGACGTGGGGCCATCCCAGCAGCAGAGTAGTGTACACAAATGCTTTATTTGATAAATAAATAAAATTATAAATTGTATTCAGCAGCATTCCAAAATCCTGTGGTTGTCGCATGCAATGTTTGCAATTGTTTGACATTTTTGATGGAGAATACAATTGTACGGCCAAGAAACCCCAAAACAAAAAGATTAAAAACGTGATAGAGCGAGATAGAGAGCAAGAACGAGAACGAGAGAGAGAGAATCCCCAAAGGTGCCATATACCTGGACTCCACAGAGGTGTTTTAGAGCAGTCCTTCATTAAGTTTCTATTGAACATCTTGGGGACTGTCTCTCGTGCGTTGATGATTTTCACCTTTCCTTTAATTAAAATAAAAGAATGGTCACTAAATAACATATCCTTCCATGATTTCCATTGCCATGAAAGTAAATTACCCAACGTGTGTGTATGTGTGTGTGTTTGTGGGTGTGTGTGTGTGTGTGTGTAGGCACATGCACAGGGCCCCTGCCCTTTTGCCCTCAGAGTCAAAAGTGCCCTATTCTGTAGGACTTGCCACCTTCACGTTGTAATTGCATCATTACTGACAAATATGCAATTCATTTCTGAAGCAGGTAGGTTTTGCATAGTTTTGGTAGTTAAGTCACCCCCTTTGTGTAAGTGTGTTATTGTTTGGGCATGTCACAGACAGTGTGTGTGTGTGTGTGTGTGTGTGTGTGTGTGTGTGTGTGTGTGTGTGTGTGTGTGTGTGTGTGTGTGTGTGTGTGTGTGAGAGAGAGAGAGATAGGTCTCTACCGCTGCTATCCATCACTGTGAAGATGGTCCCCCCTCCAAGCCCCATGCTCTGCGGGTTGATGACAGACGTGCAGAGCAACGCAGCGATGGCGCCATCTACTGCTGACCCACCGCTGCGGAGAGTATCTCTGAGAGAGTCCACACAGCGCAGCACAGAAACACACTTTTAATCCCTACATTACATGCGCAGGCCTACTTGAGACATTAAAGACCGCATTGAATTAATAATATCCGAATATAATACAGAGGATCCATTATATTCGTTTCAACGACTTTTGATTTTACACTACTTGCTTTTACACCACATTATCTCGATAAAATATGTGTGTGATTAATTTTTGGGCCTATAACCTAAAACAAAGTAACTTAAGTATAGTCAAGTGTCATGTGGATAATTACTGAGAAACGAGGAAATAATCTAATGTGGAGGCCCACTGTAATCAGTGTTTAAATTAAATTCAAACATGCAGGAACTTACCGTCCAATGTTTGAGCACGTCTCGGAGTCCGCGGCGACAGCTCCCTTCGTATAGGACTCCTTACTACACGGGGTTTTCACCAACATCACAACACATACAATTATTGCTACCAAAAACATAAAAAATAATAAGCAACAAGTCCATATTCGTGCTTTTGACCTCGCCATTGCAGATCTTGTAATTAAACTGATTTTTAATCACTGTAGCCTATAGCCCTAGGCCTACTCTTTTAACTTGTGACTGGTTAACTGACTGGCCAAATAACGCACCGCTACGTGGGGCGGGAAATAACAAAGCCCACTCCCCTCTATACCCAATATTTTAAAGTAGAAAATGAGCGATATGAGTTCGCAGTGTTGGAGTACAGATTTACCATCCTGGCCATCCAGCATGAGCAGCCAGACTGGCAGCTTCTGGGTGGTGTCGGATTTATAGGAGGGGACGGATCCTGACGTCCCACGGACGGACTGGCGCGTCCTCTGATTGGTACGGGCAGGTGGATGCAGCCAATACCTCCCAGATCCCTTTAGGGACCGCACAAACAGCTAACTGCCACTTCATTCATTTAACGAGCCAAGGCCTATATCTTTCATCATCAAAGAACCAAAAACACTGCAGCAAAGGACAACCAATGCCAGTGGTTCCAGGAGCAGGGGACCTGTATGTGTCACTAACATGATGATATATTTCTGTATGTCAGAAAATGGGAATTTTTTTTGTGTAGGCCTATCGGTTTGCCTTTTTGCATCCATCTGCATTTTGACAGGTTTGACCTCTACAGCAGCAATATAAAGTTAGCCTATATACAACACGACTGTTGGCCAATCTGCCAACACAGGGAGCCAGAGGGACCTTGGAGCACCAGGTGGAAACGTCCACCTTTTAGGAAGACAAAATCTCTGCATTATTTTTAGAAATGTTCTTTTTGAACATAGAGGCATAGAGATCATATCATATTTGAAGACTAAGATGTTGATGACAAAAGACATCAATCTTTATATTAAAATGGTGGCACATCGAACACATAGGCCAATGAAGGACTTGTAGCAGAGATAATAGATAGGCAAAGATAACACATTCAAAGCAGTGTCCCTACGTGGGCGGGGCCCTCACACTGGCGCTGAGAGATCACTGGACAAGTCTCAAACTAACTTGTTTTTTGCTATGTCTACAAGTCAGAAAAACTTCGATTTAGTGTCAATGTTCAGAACACCTTCAACTTGTAATGGAAGATCTGATATTTACCTCAATTTAAATGTTAAAGAAAATAATAGCCACATACGACCAAAACCTCTACATCTCTCATTGTAGTGATGAGCCTGTGTCCACTCTGGTCTCCAAGGTGGGGGGGAGGGGAGTAAGTCCGCCAATGCCGCGCCTTGGTGTAGCTCACGTGACACATTACAGGAAGTGAGAAGGTAGTGGTTAGTCTCTCTCATGTGAAATGTCTCTGGTTTCTCTTCTGAAATGTCTGCTTGTAGCCTACATCAGAATGCATCATGGGATTTCTTTTTGGCGATACACCGCCATATTGAGAGGACTCAGGAGAGTTGCAAGCCTACTGTAAAATCTTAAATCAATGCAAATATACCTTAACCTAGGCTAATGAAAACTTTTTTTTGTTTTGCCATGTATGAGAAACCTCGCATGAGAAACCAAAAATCATAACTAACATTCCTATGCCTATGCTTGTGAAATGGTGTGTGTGTGTGTGTGCGTGACCTGCGGGAAAATTATATTGAGGTGATGCAAATTAAACTTTTAGTTTAAGTTACGTTTACTTTTCGTAACGCTGGTCGAGTTGAATGAAACCCTTGTCACCTCATACTTTTTATCGGCACCCTTTGTTAAAACTTCTTCCAGTGGCTATGTGTGGAGTATTGGGATTCACAGACATTAAATCGAAGAAATAGATATGAGTTGTAGAGAGGAGAATCATAGTTTCATCTCAGAATTGGCATTAATGTTTGTACCTCATATTCATCTTAAATAAGTTAAATATATCCATGGCATTCCATAGCCCTATCCTTACTGAGCCTAATGGTATATAGCATGGTTTGAGTCAAACAGGGAATTTATCATTTGCATTTTGAACCAAATCGCAATTTGCATTTTGGCTGTTACAACATGGTGCAACTATGAAAAGTTATCAGTATGTGCGGTTTGCTGATTCCTTTTAGTAACATCAGCCCTTGCACCATCTAGCAATTGTACCAGGCATTGAGATCTCCTGAAGCCATTTTACAACATAGATCATTAAAAAAAAATGTACAGTGCGGGCAAGACACAGGTAGATGTTTATTGAGAATTACATTGTTTTCAAAGTTGGCTGGTGGATGTTGCAGGGAACAGCACCTGGATAAACACAAGATAAACAAGGTTGTATTGTGGAGCCCTAGTCTCTCTCTCTCGCTCTCTCGCTCTCTCTCTCTCTCTCTCTCTCTCTCTCTCTCTCTCTCTATGCATACATTAAGTACTTGTATACTTCTACAACTACTGTGTTACTTTAACATTTAGAAGTCTCAAGACGCAATATCTCATGAAGAAATTGCCACGACACCATCTACTTGTGTCCTGTGTCGGAGGGGCCCAGCAAAAGCCACTTAGGTGGTGTGTGATAGGGTCTACTGGCGCCCAACGTGGGGCTTCTCCGACTGGGAAGGGACATAGAAGGGATGCCTGAAGACGTCCTGGAGCCACCAGCCGCGTCAACGGACAGCCACCTCCCAGCACCAGCCCCTTCCGGGATGGCAGCGATGGCCCACAGAGGACAGGGGAGGCAGTGCAGCAAACGCCATGCCACAGGCAACCGTCTGCTGCTAGCCGCCCCCGGATCCAGCCCAGGTCCAGCCACACATCTGCCAGCCAGCACAGCAGCCCAAGACCCCATGCCCAGGAGATGGGGGGGGGGGGGGGGGGGGTTGTAGATCCTATCAAAATAATGTTCGGGGCAATGAACTGCGACAAATGACAAGATAAGCCTATAGAACAAGCCAGAGACTAATAGGCTACAAGGCACGAAAGTTGTAGGCCTACCTAATCTAACAGCCATGATGTTGCCTAAACATATACCCACAAAACAATTAATTTAAAATGTTTGTAATTAAATTGTAGGCCATATTGGTTACCTACTTACTCAAAGTAGGCCTTTGCTTCAGTCACTTGAAAAATATGGAATTAATTGAACCAACTACTTACTTTGAGTTGACATCAAGATAGTGTAACGTGCCGTAAGGTCACAAAGACTCCCACATTGTTTGTGGACTTAACACACGCAGTCTTCAGGCAACATGTTCATTTTAATCCAGACTTTATTAAGCTGTTATCAGAACGGATACAAGCATGCCAACTGGGTGCTTCACCGCCCCCCTCACACTCAACCAAACTTTCCATTCATCGCCTCTTCACATAACGTCATAGTGATGTGATTGGCTGAACAACTCACATTACAATACCCCCTTCTAAGACTGAACATCCAGTACTAAAATAAAACACTTTGGTACACTAAAATAAAAAAACCTTGGTACACATTCTTGTAGTGCGATAACAAAATAAAAGGTAAAGTGGCATCACCTTATCACAACTGCAGAGAACAAAACATGTTGTTTACAGTATATATCACATCACAAAATCACAAAATCTTCTTGCCAAACTGGCCTTCTGACAGTTCTCTGTGGCCTAGCCACCTGGTTCCTGTTGGCGTCACCAATGTCTTCACTTACAGGTAAGATGGGAAGGCCTGCAGAAGTCTGTGTTCCCATTGTCTCTTTTTCTGCACCCTGTTGGTCTATGTTTCCCATCCCAAGCTCCCCAGGGTACACATGCTCATCTTTTGTTGGTATAACTCTCTCCTTTACCACAGGCTTTCCCCAAAGCCACAACCTGGTGTGCTTCCCTTGAGCGCCTGGTCTCCCGTTACTGCCTGGTGCCTGACCCACCCACCTAGATGCCCATGGGTCATTAATTAGAACAAAATGGGTTCCAGTCATTGTCTTTTGTCCCATTGTTGCCCCCTGGTTTTAGCTTTTCTGTATTCCCAAGGTATGGCTTCAGTCTGTTATAGTGTACAACAGCTTTATAAGGGCCATCACATTGTTCTACTTCATAGTACATCTGACAGTTTTCTCACTATCCTGAAAGGACCCTTGAACTTAACTCCTTAGCTTAGGTGATAGACCCTTCTTCTTCTGATAATCACAAAGCCACACATATTCATTTTCCTCATACCTTTGAGGGGTTACCTTCAGATCAAAATACTCTTTCTGTTTACCTGTGGCCCTTTTGTGATTTCTCTTTACAGCCTCCCTCACTGTGCTTAAATATCCCTGTAGCTTCTGCACATATTCACTCACATATTGTTTGTCCTTGTTTTGAGTTCCCATGACAACATCAACAGGTAAGGTAATTTCAGTACCGAACAGCACCTTGTAAGGTGTAAACCCCGTGGAGGACTGTGCATGCCACGTGCTTCTGTATGCCATCATTACATACGGGAGCATTTCATCCCAGTTGCTTTGATTATCTTCCACAAAAACCGCTAGCATGCTGATTAAGGTTTTATTCATCCTCTCGACTAAACCATCTGATTGAGGATTATAGGGAGTGGTTCTTGTTTTATTCATTTGTAACAAGTTGCACATTTCCTTAAAGATATTTGATTCAAATGTTCTTCCCTGATCACTATGAATTGTGCGAGGAACCCCCAACCTCAACACAAACTCCTCCACCAGTTTCTTAGCTACTGTCACAGCCCCTTGGTTGGGTATGGCATAAGATTCTGACCATATAGAGAAAGTCTGCTACAACCATTATGTACTTATTATCTCGCACAGTAGTGGGGAACGGGCCCATTAAATCCACAGCGATCCTTGTCATAGGTGCTCTAGGGGAAGGGCCTTTCACTTTGTAAGCAGCGCATGCCACTCATGTCTTACACCACTGTTTTATGACTCTCTGCCAGCCCGGCCAGTAAAATCTTGCTCTGATTTTGCCTGTGAGTTTTTCTATTCCTAAATGGCCAGCAGTTTTGTCGTTGTGCATAAAGGTTAGTATCTCATTTACCAATTCATCTGGTACCACCCCCCTCCACATAGTTTCACCTGTCTCATAGTTTTGACTCTTTAGGCATCGTGTTCCATTTCTTACTTGTAATGCACCCCACACTTGCCTGAATGGCCTGAAGTTTGACTAAGTTTGACAGAAGTTTGAGTAATTCAGCAGGAGGCTCAGTCCTATTTTGTTTTTCATTCAACGCCTCTTCACGTAACGTCATAGTGATGTGATTGGCTGAACAACTCACATTAGAATATTCGATTGTCTGTTTTATGTAGAAAAATATGTATGGGTAGCCTACTGTAAAAAAAACAAAAAAAAAACACTGTTGCAATCGTTTCCGTGTGCTTTTTACGCTGAACATACATCTCTGTAATCTTATGAGCTAATTCAGATGAAAACGTTGGTTTCATTAGTCTGTTAGCTGGTCAAATGTTGAGTAACGAGTGCGGCATTTCGAGTCGTTCGCCCTTGTCGGAACAGGGAGACAATGGGCCTCATTCACCAATATCTTCTTAAGAATCTTCTTAGATTCTTTCTTAAGTCCTTCTCAAGAAGATTTCTAAGAAGACCCTACGTCAGATTCATAAACGTGTTCTTAAGCCGCTGAATTTTTCCAGAGCCCGTCTACGGAGAGCCTGTCCACTCCCTATTAAGTCCCATTGTACCGAATTTTGGTTGCAGTTCCACCAGAGCTCCACTGGGGGCGATCGCCCCCAGTGGAGTGTAGAATGAATGGGAGCAGATGGAGCTAGACGGCTAAATTTGTCTCTTTCACCTGATTCCCATTGAGAAATCTCAGATTTGATTGTAGTTTTTACAAGTTCAACATGGGTTATAGATCGAAAGTTGAATGAACGAGTACTTATGTCCTTTCGATTTCTTACAGGACGAATTGTTGTTGCCCATAACACGCTAGCATTCTGCTAATGAACGCTGATTGGTCAGTGAAGGACTGATTACGACCAGAGATCCTGCTTGATGGCATCTTGGCATCCGAAGCGGGACCAGAATGTTAAGGTGGACTTTTTCGCCCAAGTTCTTTTTTTTGAACACAGCAACTTTTTTTGGTTGCTTGCACTTTTATCTGCGTATCGTTATGTATGTACTGTGAAATTTACATGGGAAGGCCTAACCTGTGTCCGCTGTGTTGTCGATGCCTTGATACTGCTTTACTTGCCGTAAAGCAGTATCTCTGGTCGTAAGATGTGTATGACGTCATTGACATTTTAAAATACTTTTTTAAAGCAAATTTATAAGTGACTCTAAAAAAATCTAACACCCAGCAATGTGTAATTTCTTTGCATCCCCTTTCGAAAGCAACATTCAAATTACTAGACAAAAAATTATATCCTGAGAAAAGTGGAGTTTGAGGGGTATAGCCATAGACATATATACATAGACGCCTCATGACGTGATGGAACGTAACCCAGCGTCGCCGCCATATTGGTTGGGACTCCTCACTCTAGTCTAGCATAGGAGTTAACAGGAGAGCAAGCTATGCCAGTATGTTGTGCAGCTTACGGCGCAGTATTGACACCAGATCGCGTGGGATTACCTTTCACAAGTAAGATTGAACAATAATTCTTATTATTTAAAAAAATTAAAAAAATGAATTCGTCCTGTATCATAAATAAATCTCTGCCATTTGTAACAAACCAAACCGTGTGAAAGTCCGGTAAAAATTCGGGGAGTTATGCTTATTATTGTAGTTGGGTATACACCTTCCTCCATAGAAATGAATGCACTGGGGGCGCACTGGGGACCCATACAAGATGGCGGCCGCGCTGCTACGTCAGCTCTAACGGGCAGCGTCAGTCTATGAGGCGTCTATCTATATATGTCTATGGGTATAGCTCCATAGACCGCCATTCATTCTGCACTCGTCCTGTGAGCGCCCTCACATGGAACCAGAGGGGAACTGCAACAGTTCAGAACCCGGAAGTAAACCGAGAGTGGAACTTCTCTCCTTATTAGACATTCTGATTGTTCGTAGCTGTGTTCTTAGATTGATGAATGCCATCTCCTCGTAAATTGAGCGCGCGTGCCAAATGAGTCTAATTAACATAGGATTAGCATAGGTAACCGCCCATTAATGCCCATAAAAGGGCCCATAAAAGGGACTGCAGGGCCGTGTGCAGGGCCTCTGAAAAAAGATCTACGTGGTCCTGAAAGATTCGTTCCCTCCGTAGGGCACGATCCGCAATCTCCTGTAGCAGCAATATACAGTATATGCCATTGTTTTGTAGGCTGTGGATGGAGAAATGCCACCTATAAGTAGGGTGGGATCACTAATTGACGGCATGGTTTCCAATGTACTTGATTCATGTTAAAATGATTAATGAAATGATTAATTAAAATGAAAAATGAAAAAAAATTAAATGAATAAATAAATACATAAATATGACAGAAATTTCACTGTAATGTATTTTATTGAACTTAACAAAAGAAGACAACACAACCATGCCAACATGTCGGCACTGAAATGTGCTTAAGAGTACTACTGAGTGTTCGTAGGATTTGTTCTTACCTAAGAAAAATCCTGCATAAGAAGAAAATTCATGAATGCCACAATCTTCGTAAAATCTTCGTAATCGTAAGTAGGACTTAAGAACAAATTTGTTCTTAAGAACGGTTCGTGAATAAGGCCCATTGTTTTGACGTCCAGCAGATGTCATCAGGGAGAACCGCTCCGTCTCTTCGGCGGGTTTCGGAAAGCTTCGCTGTCCGCACGAAGCGGTTCACCCACCACTCGTCTGCTTCCTCACAACGACACGGCTCACTGACAAATGTTGAGTAGGTATGGCTAATTAACTAACATATCGTGTTGTTTAGATGAAATCCCTAGAAGGGATGACGAGATAATGTCGTAGCCTCTCGCTGTAGCCCACTTTGTATTACATTGTATTGTTTAAACGGCGGCGGTTGTGCGTCTGTACCTCTGGTCTGTATGTTAAGATGTGTTTGTTTGGGCGAACATAACGCCTCAGTGAAACGGTATACTTGTTGGATTCAGCTGTAAACAGTGCGACTGTGTCATGGTGGAGGCGGGCGGCCATCAAATAGTGGTAGTTTGACAGTCTTTGTCAGACGTGTCTGTAACGTGGCGGTCGGTCCTGACGCGGGGGCTGCGGTGGACGAGCGGCTGTGTGGGCGTCGTGTTGCAGTCTGGAGGATGGATGGGAGTATAGTATCTGTTGGTGGTTCAGCATCGCCAACCCCTTTTTTGGTCAGAATCGATAACGTGGAGTTGTTGCACGTTGTTGACGCATTGAAAACGACCCCGTGCTTCTGCTCTCTGCGTGCAATCATTATATAATCCCTAATATAATATGTACTTCTACTAAGGTAGGCAGCAAACCGCCGTCCATCTCCAACATCTGAACATGGAGGTCCCTGCTGACAAGCAGCCTGCATGTCTAATAAAATAATACATAAAATGAATAGCCTACATAGTTGGTGGTTGTTTATGTTTGGATTGCCACAGGGGGGGGGGGGTCATAAATGCCTGTACCCTTCTCTATCGTACGCCTATTAAGAAAATGAAGGGATGCATTAATTGTTTTTAATCATATGCTCTGCATGCATGACTCATGGTTTACAGTTTAGGGTGTGTGGAAAGGCGTGTGTGTGTGTGTGTGTGTGTGTGGGTGTGTGTGTGTGTGTGTGTGTGTGTGTGTGTGTGTGCGCGCGCGCATCCAGTGTGCAGTTATTTCTAACTCGAAAGTGTGTGGGAGAGCTTCCGGCAGTGAAAATGTGGTGTGTGTGTATTTTTTGTTGAATTGTAGGTGGAACGTGTCCTAATCCGACACATTGGATAACACTGACCATGGGATGTGTGTGTACACTGAGGCACACTTTATGCAGACACTACACTGGTCAGTTTGAGAGTGTAGCATCACTTCTGCCTGCTAAGCTCTCCTCTACCTTTCTCTTCTCAGACTCCAGATACCCTAAGGTGCGGTGTCTGTCTGCATTTGTCTAAACGGACGAGAGAGGGAGCAGCACAAACACAGCACAGCCAGACGCCGCACAAGGGAGAGAGGAAAAAGCCAACCGACATTCCCCCAGTTCCCGAGTGCTGAAATGTTAGGAGCCTGCAGCAGCAGCCAGCGTGCCAGCTCCCATTATCCCATGGTGTGCAGGAGGAGAGCGTCCGATAAGAACTGCACGAGACGGTGCTTGCCGACATCCTACTACTGGGGTTTCTAAGGTCTACGGGGAGTAGGGGAGAGACTGGTTCAGTGCTCTGTCATCCACACCCCCTCCACCCACCTGCAGCAGGAGCAGCCATCTGTAGAGGAGCCAAAATGGAGTGGTCACTGGGGAGGGTGAGGGAGCTGGTGGCCGATGGGATGCAGTCCATACGGGACTGCGAGTCCAGTGCGGTGGGCACGGCCTGCGTGTCTACTGCTGCTCTTCCTGTGGTACTGCTATCGGGTGGGCCGGGAGCATGGCTCCGGCCCCCTGCATGGGCGCTACGGCGCTGAGCCCGGGCACCTGAGGACCGGTGTCCTGAGTAGCTCAGAGGGGGTGGGCGGGGCTAAAGGGCGGCAGGGCTCGCTGGACGAGCAGAACGGCCTGGCCTACTGCCAGTCTGCCGAGTGCTTCCGCTGCACGGCCAACGGTGAGGGCTTGAACCAGCGACTGTATCACAGCCTGCAGGATTACGCCAAGCGCTACACCTGGTCAGGCATGGGCCGGGTGCACAAGGGGGTGCGTGACCAGGGCAGGTACCTCTCCAGCCGGCCCACCATCCAGCGGCCCGAGGTGTTTTTCCTGCCCGACCTGCCGTCTGCGCCCTTCTTCTCCCGCGACGCCCAGAAGCACGATGTGGAGCTGCTGGAGCGCAGCTTCCCCGCCCTGCTGGCGGAGTTTGGGAACGTGTACAACCAGCCCCCCGCACGCAGCGGCTCCTCACTGCCCCCCGGGTGGAAGGCCAACAGCACCCCCCATGGGCAGTGGTGGACCTACTACTTGGTGAACCAGGGAGAGACACTGGCTCTCAACGCCAGGAGGTGCCCACGTGCCTGGAGGGTGCTGGGACAGCTGCGCACCTTCATCGCCAACAATGTGTTCGGTAACGCCTGCTTCTCCGTGCTGACACCCGGGGCCCTGATCACTGAACACTACGGGCCCACCAACGTCAGGCTGCGCTGCCATCTTGGTAAGCTCATAACAACGGTTCTTGTTATTTAAATAAATGTATGGATTCTTAAGTTTGTTAACAGTACAGCTTTGGATTTTTTCAGAATGACTGTAGTGCAATGTAATGGTAACATTGAGAGTACTGTATTTGTTATTATATTTTCATTCATTTTTAGAGACACATTTCCCATGACAAAAATTGCAATCTATCTTATCAATTTCACTGTCATATAATATATAGTTGCTGGATTGTAATGCATATTGTGTAACACGTAAAAACACAACATGTGACCGACACCTAACGTATGATCTGTGTGGTTATGTGCTGTGATAGGTCTCCGAGTGCCCTCTGCCTGTGAGCTGGTGGTGGGGGGAGAGCCGCAGTGCTGGTCTGAGGGGAGCTGCCTGCTCTTTGACGACTCCTTCCTCCACAGGGCCTTCCATGAGGGTGAGAGGAAATCACAATCAAGTTATTTACATTTACATGACACTTTTATGCAAAACGACTTACTAAGTTATTAACATTTACATGGCACTTTTATCCAAGATGACTTATAAAGTGATTTACATTTACATGGCACTTTTATCCAAAGCCACTTACTAAGTTATTAACATTTACATGGCACTTTTATCCAAAACGACTTACTAAGCGAGGCTGGGAGCAATCAAAACATACAATCAAAATTGCTTGGAGTAGCTAAAAAAAGAGTTATAGTGCTGCACAATGTAGTTTAAAAAAAACAACTGGAGCAAGTACAGAGTAGCCATAGGAATTAGTAGGAAGTACAAGGTTAGTATTTTGTTAGTGTGAACAATTACAGCTTCAGATTGTTTGCTTGCGAGTGCACTGACTTCAAAATGTGTCCCCCCCCCGAAATATCTACAATTGGGGAAAAGAAACTAGGAAGGTGGTGAATGGTGATTACAGGATATATGATGTATTGTTCCAACAACAAACAAATGAGCTGGGAATGTACATTTTTTTTGTCATGATTCTGGGCAGGCAGTGCAGAGGACGGCCCCCGGGTGGTCTTCATGGTGGACCTTTGGCACCCTAACGTGGCAGCAGCGGAGCGGCAGGCTCTGGACTACATTTTTACCCCCGGTCGCTGAGACCAGGAGTAAGGTGAAACCGTGTCCAGGCAAGAGACTGCTGATTACAAGAAAAAAAGTCTGTGGGGACTTTCCACCCTCCAGGCCCATGCTCAGATTCACTGTGTATGATGTGCTCCTCCTCACCCTAGTTCCTCTTCAAAAGGGTTCGTCTGACCAAAATAACGGGCCTCCTTTATCGATGTGTTCATATGTTGCTTGAATATTTAATTTGTATCAAAGGGCCTCTTGAATATTTATTTTCATAATGTTCCTTTTAGCCACTTTTAGCTGTAACTGTGAAGATCACCTCATTGATATTAGTTGATGTGTATCAATGGCCTTTTGGTGGTATGTCTGTCTGTAGTTTCACAGAAAAGTCAACTAGTCGGCTATCAAAACCACGAGTTTTGATAGTCTGCATCGTTGTAGACTTATTGTTCATTTTTTTTGTTGAACATAGATTTGTTTAAAAAATCATTTTCTACGTTATGCTACGTTAAATAAACAGAATTTAAGGTATATAGAGAGAGACTCCCGCTATCCCTGCAAGAAAGCAGTCAGTTGCAGTGCAGTCAACACCATCTCCAGCTCAGACAAGCACGCTGGGGGTTTAGTCCAATCAGATTGTGGCTCATTTGTAAACAGTCTATCAAGGACTATGCTATTTTACCTACCCCCCAGTTTTATCAACTGATTGTTTTTTCCTTTTCATTTCTGAAGCCGTTCTATTCATTAAAACAAATGTTATTTTAATAACGCAAAACTACAATATCACGTAGGATTACTGCGTTGACGTCAGTGGCTTTCGGATCCACTCATCGGTCCGAGAATGACTCTGTTAAGGCAGAGCTTCAGTGCAGCCTAAAAGTTTCAGAAGACACACGGCTCCCATAGTATGGGAGTAGGCCTACTCCAATTACCACAAAGCAAATAGGTTTGAACATTGTGAAAAGTTTGGATGAAATTGTACGGCCGGACTCGCGTTATTCGCCCGAAGATAAACCACACAGGCGGATGACTGATCACACAGGCGGATGACAGATCGCCATAAAAGGAAAAAAGAGTGTGTGTGTGTGTGTGTGTGTGTGTGTGTGTGTGTGTGTGTGTGTGTGTGTGTGTGTGTGTGTGTGTGTGTGTGTGTGTGTGTGTGTGTGTGTGTGTGTGTGTGCGTGTGTGTGTGTGTGCGTGCATGCGCGCGCATGTGTCCGCACATTGGTCTTTCAGTAGCGGGGGACAACTCATCCACGTAGGTGGACACAACTTAAAGCTAAACGTTGTTTCAGTTTTAGTGTTGCCCTCAGAGGAGGAATAACCATCATTACTAAAACTATAATACTTTAAGAAACTAGGTTGAACACTTAAAGACGATCACTGTTTTCTTAACTCTTACCATAATACTTTAACATTTAGCAAGGGCTATGAGTTATTTGACCGTTGTCCGTTGAGCAGGCGATGATGTATTCACCTTTTATTGTCAATGAAATCCAAACGTGACGATCCTATTTATAGCAAATATCAAAGAAGATACTAACAGCACATTTGTATTGTACACTGACAGTCTACACAACTTTCAACATTTTCTCACTCTCGCTACTGGGCTTCTTTATTATTGGTTAGAACAATACAACACAATTGTGCTTCACAAACTAACAACAATTTTAGCACAGATGAATGTTAGGAAAAAATAGTTAATTACATAGTGAAGTGACTTGTGGCACTCACTGATTCGACCTGAAAACATCCAACAGAGATCCAAAAGATGTGATCACTGCTTGTCTGTAATATTTCAATATGTCTTCTACTCCAAACAATATCACTTTCATAATAATAATAATAATAATACATAAATTACACAATACCATGTCTGGGAATGTTAAGCCTATAATTATAATGCAAAACAAAGTTGCATCAGAATGAAACATGCAATATTATTCTAATATTCCTATGGCATTCTGTATGCCATTTGGCCAACATATTTGTGTAATAAATGAGTCCCAGTAGAAAGGATAAGTGGAATGTTTAGTAACATACACAATATAGCCCATATCTCCACCATTATCCCTCTGTGTATAGGTGATGGTGGTGGTCCTCTCTGGAAAAAAAAATCAATACTGCTTTCACAAGACATGGTTAGATAAGCACCTTTTTATGATCAAATTGTGTGAGTCAGCCTTGTTGTCTGGTGGTGGTGGTGGTGGTGGTGGTGGTGGTGGTGGTGAAGGAGGAAGAGGAAGAGGAGTGTTTTTAGCACATTTACTAAACCCTTGTACTTTGGTTGTATTTGATATCAGGTTTGTACTTCTGTAAAATTGGATTGAAGTAGGCTAATGAAAAATGTTGATTGAGATGTTTTGAAATATTAAATATTGTAACTAGTGCTGTTTTGAAAAGTAGTTGCATTTCACTCTAGATTTTCGGAAACATTGCATTGCTTTTGGTCGTTAATTGGTAGATTTTTTAAATGTGAGTTGATATCTTTCTTGTTCAGTGATGTTTTCTCTTAACTCAATCTGGTATTTTGCAGCATTGTACAGTGATGTCATCAGTTGTTAAAGCTACGATCCCTAATTCTTATTGATCAAATCATAAGTGAATTGAATCTATAGACATTTGCATCACCCGACTGCATCACTCAAAAGATACAATCAATTCATTGATACTGTTTACAAGTATTCTTAATGTATGGAAATTGTTTACAATATTGATTTTTGATATTGATTACAATATTTTAAAGATGTCCATAATCAGGCCTTAAAAGAAAAACACTGTCAATTCACTTTATATTAAAAACTGTTATTCTTGAGCCTCATAAAAGGTGTCGTCCTTTGTTTACAGCTAGATTATGAATAAGATATATGAATCAGGATTGTGATTGAAGTCATGTTATTGTGATTGTGTTATTCTAGATTCTCTTTATACATTTCAATGACCAGGTTATTATGAATCTTACTGCCAAATGATGGACATATTTGGAAACAGTTTGTTATGGAGGAAGAGCATTATTTAATTGCAAAATATACAAAATGTATTTATTTTACTTTGAATTGGTAGAACTGGTGTCGTTGGCCTATATTATATTGCATATCTTCTATAGTTATTTAATTTCAAGACTCAAGAAGCTATAATCTGTATCGAAATTTGATTGACCTGTGCGTCCAAATAGAAGTCGGCCTATACTCAAATGTAGCCTATTGATCTTTTTTTAAATCTAAAAAAATGTCATATGTAGCCCTACTATGTAGCCTATAACCATATGTTACATAGTAGGCTATGTTGCCAGGCTGTCTCATCCTAACGAAGGGAAAAGGTGACGCGCTATGAGACGCTGTGCCCCACGAGGCGCTCTGTCTGCGCGCACACGCGCCGCGCTGCCGCACCGTCAGGTGGTGATGAAGGAGCGGGGAGACGCTGGAGACGCTGGAGACGCAGGACCCGTCGCACGGTCAGTCGGCGGTGGGCACAGCAACCACTAGGCTATTACAGAAAACGATATCACTGTAGGCGATGAGCTCCTCTTTCCCAAAGTCTGAATCCAGGACCTCCTTACTGAAACCATCGGCGAGAGGACCGTCCTTACACCTCCTGGAGCGCGCTCCCGAGAGCCACCGCGGCCACCAGCACCACCGCCACCACCACCACCGTCCCGCGGCTGTCCCCACCGGCGGCCCCGCGGAGGACTCCTTCTGGTCGGCCGAGGGCGACGTGAGCGCGCGGAGACCCCTGTGTCATCACCCCACTCTGGGCCACCGGGAGACCACGGCCGCCCGGGACCGGAACAGGTATCACTCACCGACGAATCACCACCACCGAGGGTCCGGCGTCCCTCCCCGGGAGGAGGACCGCCCGCAGTGTCACTGCGACAAGGAGCGGGTCGTGAGGGAGAGCTGCAAGTCATCCAAAGGCGCACATCGACACCACCGCAGGAAGCAGAACCGCGACGATGATCCGCCGCATGAACAGCACCGCTCCTACACGCACGGTGCGCGGAGCACCGTCCCCAGGGTCCCGTCTCTGTCCGACAACGACGACACGGCGCCGTTCTTCAGGCGTACGGACCACAGGGAGCCCGCGGAGTCCAGCAGCGGCGGTCCCCATGATGGGAGCTCGCCGTCGCCGTCCTCCGGTTCGCCGGCGCCGCCGTCCAGCCAATCCTACCGCCGCTCGCGCAGGTCCAGCACAGCATCCTCCACCATCGGTCTGAATTTGCGCACAGTTCTGCACTCCCTCTTTGGGCAGGTGAGGCCTTGGTTGGGGATGGGGGGTATTCGTTGGAGTAGCCTACGTTCAAGTCGGTAGGCTGTATGTCGATGCATTCATTTAGAGCTGTCTAGAACTTAGGATATTCCTTGGATGTGTGCAGCTGTCGCTATCATTGCGTCTGTAGGATGCAGGTTCACATGAAAAACAACAAAACATTAAATAGCCGTATTCAGTGTTGGCACACAAGGTGGTCATGGTGGATCAGGTTAACACTGTCTTTCTCAGCACCAGTAAGCTATGTGATACATGTTGAACATTGAATTAAATTAAATTAATTATGCTCCCTGTTATTACTTTCCATGATTGACTGAAGGCTCATATAGGACAAATTAATTTTAGCCAGTGGGGCTCTATGAAGACCTCAATTTTTTCAATTGCTTATTGTAAGTGGTCCTAATATTATATAGGCCATAGTAACATATAGTAATATTAGCCTGGCATCAATAGTGAGTATAATTAGAAGAGATGTCAAGCCATGTATAAAACTTAAGTCATACCAAAATTATACAAAAATAATGCATCTCCTGATTGGGTTATAGGCCTACATAAGTGACTGTTCGAGACTAAAACAGTTAGGAGACGAGATCTTAGGTAGGACGATGATACCTTGTTGTTGTTTTGGTTTCTGAACGAAGGTGACTCAAATGCTTTCCCTTTCTTTTGAGAGTCCCCCTTATATAAATATACACCTCCGTCATACACATTTCAGACAGGGATTACACCAGAATGTAATTACAGGATGAATGCATTGACCTTGAGTGAGGATTCCACCCCCCCTCTCTCCGTCTGGCTCTGCTTACCAATGGTTCCTCAAGGCTGCTAGGTCGCTATGACCTTGTCATGTCCTGCAGAGAGCAGTGGATAATTGATTGATTGATTGAAAACTTTATTGAACAACAATTAACAAGAAGTGTTCAAAAGGATAAAAAAAAACACAATAAAGCCCAAAGGCTTGTTTCCATTGTGGTCCTTTAATAGAGTGTGTGTGTGTGTGTGTGTGTGTGTGTGTGTGTGTGTGTGTGTGTGTGTGTGTGTGTGTGTGTGTGTGTGTGTGTGTGTGTGTGTGCAATACATGTAATCAATGAAGGGTGATAAGTGCAATAGGAATTCTGAAAAATATTAATAATGGAAAAGTTACAAAATGAACCTGCTTGGACCAGTTTGAATTTGATTTCATGTCCGACTGGATATTAATTTATTTCAGCATCCATTTTTTCTTTGCCTTTCTCAACACTGTTCACTCTTCCAGCCTTTATTCTCTCTCTGTCTCTCTCTCTCTCTCTCTCTCTCTCTCTCTCTCTCTCTCTCTCTCTCTCACTCTGTCACTCCCTCTCTCCCTCTTTCTCCCCCTTTCTTTCTTTTCTTTTCTTTCTCTCTCCCCCTCTATCTTCCTGGTGTTGGACCTGCTAGAGTAAGAGTTCACATATGCTTGATTAGAGTACATTGCAGTTCGCTGTTCTCATAGCGATTTTAGCGTTTAATTTCTTTTTTAATTACATGTTTTTCATATGCAAATAATATGGGAAACAGACTATAATCTCCCCTTATGAAGGGAATACTGTTTGCAATAATGAATTACACATGTCAAATGTCTTTCTCTCACCTGGGCCCTATTGTATATCTTGATTTAATCAGGAGTAAATGTAGATGTTGAGTAAATGTTAATTCTAGGCACTATGTAAAGCTCTGCAAGCCTCTATCTCAGCAATCCTATTTTTTTTGTAATAGAAAATGTAATAGAAAATGAAAATGCTAGATTGTCACGTTAGCTAAATTATCCAATGTAGTTCAAGTTCCTTGTGTGTTGTTAACCCTGAAAAGACTGTTTGGGTTTAGTATATGAAGTTGCTATTGTCAACCACTCCTGCTTGTTTTTGCAAGTCTACAAATCAAATCTTCCATTCATTGTCAGTTCACAGTGCTGATTGCGTGAGTAATATGTGACAAACTTGTTTCAATTCATGACCTTGCACATTGGCAGACTTTCAGTTTTTAGTGTAAATTTTAGAGCAAATTCTGTTGTTGGCGTAGTAAAATTTAATTTCCACTGTATCTTCAGAACACAAATGGCCTCCTCCCCTGAACTTCACGTTATTCTACTGTCACTGTGTGTATGCGTGCTGTTTGTGAGACAGCATGGAGTAGCAGTCCTTGCACTGTGACAAGTAAACTGTTAGGTAACTGTAAACTGCTTGGCCAGGTGCTACTTTATTGACACGCTTGCGTAATACTTTCCAGCTTGTCTCTCGATTTTGCAATTCTTTCACACTCAAAAAAAACCAAAGACTGGGTTCTCTCGAGTACCTCCATCTGCAAGTCCTTTCTCCTTGGTCTATAGCATTCATCTCGTCTCTATTCAAAGATAGATGTATACAACTGCTGACATGACAAAAACGCCCAGCGCATACTCTCTCTCTGACTCTTCTGAAACAGAACAGTCTTCATCTGTGAGAGATGCTGTGTGATATACGGCAAAGTGCTGGTTTGTAAGAGATATAACAGATGCTTGGAAGCCACAGATTCATATATTAATCCAAGATTTGTTCATTCATTTAAATAACTTAACGTTCTTGTCGCCTGTGACTCCAGTCTGGTCTGAGCATAAACGTCAAAGAGTCTGTGTTGTGTTTACGCTCTGCATTGCTCCTAGTTTAACCCTCTGAAGGATCTGGGATGTCTCTCTCATTCTCGGTTGTCCTTTAATGGTTGGCTTCATTGTGAGCACCAGCAGCAAACTGGTGTCAGAGAGAAGCATTTCCCAGTTTTTGTTTTGACAGTGGTCATGGGAACATCGGTCAGTGAAGTACATTATATAAGGGTCCATTCCGATTAGGATATCTGTTTGCAATAAGGTCTTCTGTTATGACAGTCAGCAGCAGTATATTTTTGCGTCCATCATGGGAGGCAATGTAGTGTTTTGTGTGTGTGTGTGTGTGTGTGTGTGTGTGTGATCAATGGCTCAATTCCTTTTTCTAAATCTTCTTCATCTGTCATTGCAGGACAGAGAGCTGAGGCCAGAGGAACTGGACGGTATATTTTGTTCATTAAATTAAGTTTTTCCTATTTCAAGGTCTCCATATTAATTAATTCTCAAATATTTAGCTTCCTTAAATTCAAGTCATACAAAATGGCAGCACTAGCTTCTGTGAGAATGTCTTTTAGAAACAGTTCTTTTAGACTTGAGATTTTTGGATGCTAAATATTTTAGATGAATATATGAGAATATTGAGAACTCAAATATATTTATTGAATATTTTTGTAAGATTCAGTATATATATTCTGTATATATTGGCTTGAAAAATATAAAAGTTAGAACTGTCTCTCCAACAGCCAGTTTGTGTGATTGTTCCACAGAGTTGCGGGATGCTTTCAAAGAGTTTGACAAGGACAAAGATGGCTTCATCAGCTGTAAAGACCTTGGGAACTGCATGAGAACAATGGGATACATGCCCACCGAAATGGAGCTGATCGAACTGAGCCAGCAAATCAACATGAATCGTAAGGGCTTCATATTCTATACCATACAATGCCATGCCATTAACACTGTATCCATTGGTGATTACTGTTTTCTTCAAAATGAATCCTTTTCTTTTTTCTGCAGTGGGTGGACATGTTGATTTTGAGGATTTCGTAGAGTTAATGGGACCAAAACTGCTGGCTGAAACTGCTGATATGATTGGTATAAAGGAATTAAAGGAGGCCTTCAGAGAGGTGAGCCAGTCGATGCTGAGACTTTGAAAGTCAAATTATGGCTGTGGTCAGCTCTGTGGTTTTATTGACATTTCTCTCTATACTATTTGTTTGGTTGGTCTTTATCTCATTCGAACACACAGTTTGACACCAATGGGGACGGAGCAATAAGCATCTCTGAACTCAGAGAGGCAATGAGAAAGCTGTTGGGTCAACAGGTGAGTATTTCTAGTTTACTTTCTATGGATATACTCAAATTATTGCCATTATACCACAAAGTGCATGATTTGCTCAGACTGCCACTAATATCTTTAGGAAAAAATATTTTGAAATTTGAGATTGAGTTTTGGAGAAAATAAATATGTCAAACAATTTTCTATGTTTAATTTGCCACGCAATTTATTTTCCACAGGTGTGTCCTAAAGACTTGGAAGATATACTGAGAGATGTTGACCTGAATGGAGACGGGCTTGTTGACTTTGAAGGTAACTTCTCTTACCTTCCCTCACAGCATTCAGTAATAGTCCTCCATGTTTTTAATCTCCATAATCTCCATTCTCCCCTCTTTTTTACAGAGTTTGTACGGATGATGTCTCGATAAGACGGACTGATTGATCACATTAGGTCTAGCACTGAATGTGAATCTTTGCCCCCTTGCTGCCCTCCATCCATCCATCCCTCCATCCACCCGGATAGCGGAGCGAGCACCAATGCTAAGAGTTCAGAGGCATCCGACTAAAACATCAACTAAAACTGATTGAACTTTCTAGGGGAGGAGGCGGAGTTCACCTCACACTTCTCAAAAGGTGTTCTTCCTTGAGATGCTTTCAGTTTAACTGAGGCAAAACCTTTGTGTAGCCTTGGCAGATGATTGTCAAAAATACGTGGTGTTTCTTTTGCACTTCAGTTGTCACAAACTAAATAATATGATTGTCATTGCTTTTTGTTTTTTGTTTGTCTCGATCCTCGACATGGCAATATAATGTGTCTTGTGTAATGTAGAATGTATATGTAAAGGAAAGTTAAACAGCCAGGGTTAGGGTTTTGGTCAAAAGTGCCATCATGTTTTCCACCTAAATGTGACATGGGTAATTTACCTGCAACCAAGCAACCAAGAAGTCTGCATCATACGTACAGTGCATTATTACTGTGTGTGTGTAATCATCTGTAACGTGCCACACGTGTTGAAACTCTGTAGTTTGATGGAAGCATACCCTGTCTTGTGTGTAGGTTAGCTAATGAAACCAGCAGCTCTGGTGTGATCACATTGGAAACTGTCTGATACCAGTGGTGTATGTAATTCCAGATGTAACATCCCAACCTGTGCAGGGTATCCAAAGTATCCCATAATACTAGCTGATGTGTTCATCTGACAGGGATTTCAATCAGATTATCTTTTCCATCGACCCTCCCTACTTACCTTCTGTGCCATCTGAGTTCACCTGTTCATTTTCTGATGTGGTCTAAACAAGCAGAAATGCATGCTGGGATGCAAATGGAGTGTTCAAGGGAGCAGGGATTCCCCATCTGATGGTAGCTCTGCAAGAGATTGCCTTACCACACAATGGGAATGCTATAGGATCTTATAATTGGTTGTTTACCAACATATATGTGTGCACAGGATATGAAATTAACATTAACTCAATAGCAACAGTCATTAGTTGCTATTTCCCGATTTGGAGCACTGTATGATCTGAGACTACTGTTCTTCCTCACACTGCCTCTTCCTCATTGTCTGAGGGTGACTAATTGTTAAGTGTTACTAATCTTCTTATTGAGGGACCAGATGAAGAGACACATAGCATTCTTATTTTTTTCTTAAAGTGGAATGGATGTGCTGCTGTAGCTGTTTGGTATATCGTATTATAAATGTTGCAGTGGTAATGTCCCATGAATTTGTGTTCTGTCTTTAGCGTTTTTTTCATGCATGCCAAAGAGAGAGGTTTATGAATGTAGTATGCACATTTGCAATTGTGTCATAAAGAAGAAAAAAAACGAACCTTGCCAAGTTAACCTTAGGGTATCAAATAATGTTTACACTGAAACACCATTTTCTGTGGTATCTGTTTCTAGCAATGAGAACACACAATAAATAAATACTAAAACGTTAATTCTGTGTTTCTTTGTTGATTACCACATGCTGAACCACAAATATCCGTGTTGGTAGGCCTATATTATTTACTTAATATAGGCCTGTAATTATTTTTACAAGCCCTATTATATATAGTGTGTGTGTGTGTGTGTGTGTGTGTGTGTGTGTGTGTGTGTGTGTGTGTGTGTGTGTGTGTGTGTGTGTGTGTGTGTGTGTGTGTGTGTGTGTATAAAATTCAGGCTAATCAAGGTATTAGAGGTTATGTGGCTATAAAAATACGGATATACTGACTGCATTGGCGACTTCCATTGCTGTTACCACGGCAACAATATTCATGCATCTCTTTGGGCACACGGAACCCAGAGTGCACCGCGTGCGCGCTGTGTTGGACTCTCCCCATTGGGTGAGACAGAACCAAACTCTCCATGAGGATCATGCGTCCACCGAGACGGGCATTTAATAATGGATATCTTCACGATCGCTGTTATTTTATGCCTTAATTGCGAGATATAGGCCTATGCATCTTGTTTATGTGTATCTCCCGTTGATACAAACACATAAAAAACACATCACCTGCTGGTTATTCATTTATACATCAAACATAATCGTTTATGTAAGATATATGTTTATGTATGCAGGGCGAATGACCGAAGCTGGGGAAAAGATACCCAAATCTATTAATCTATTAATGCAATATACCTTTCTTCCGCCTGTTGCCAGCTGGATGAATATTACTTGAGCTCTCAACCGAACCACACTATACCCTGACCATACTGGGTGGGCCTGACATCTGGACTCCGCCTCCTGCGTCTAATGCGACCAGAAAAGTCCAGAAAGCGAATGAATGGGAGCTTTCACTTTTCAGTTCACATTAGAGCCGCAATCCAAGTATAGGACTTTATAAAGCTGAAATGATTTGTTTCACACCGCCGATATAATATTGTTTTCCAAAATATATATTTTCAATTCTAATGTATGTATGTTTATTTTATATAATTGTAAAAGGACAACCTAAATATGTTTGTTTCCGATATTAAACGTCAATTGACCATCGTGGGACTTTCTTTTACACCTTTTACGGGAAAGGGGTATTTATGAAAATTGCATGCGCTACAATGGGTTATTAAGGTAGGTATCTGATTGGACAGAAGTGCTGTCACTCACTGGGAATAGTAGCTAGCAGTTAGGCCGCACGGCCCCTCCCCCTTCCCCTGCCAGCCGCTGCTAGCTAGCTAATGGTTGAATGCACATTGAATGAAAGTCAACGTCAGTTTATTAGGGTGAGACAACTAGCAATCAAATAAGATCTGCACATTGAGTTAACGTAGGCTATACACTGTAGGTAACTAACCGGTCTCTTATAAGAGATACGTTTACATGTTGCAAAATATAGGTTGACTCAAGTCTTGAAAACGAAGGTAAAGGTAAGACATTGGACATTTCTGTATACGCTTTCACAGACCAATGGGTAAGACAGGTGACGTTAGCAATCTGAGTAACTTAACACTACAAACTTATTACACGTGTCCATTTTAATACCACGAGACTGTCGGCTCACACGTATATGTTGTGCTTGTTGAAGTCCATTATTTTTCAGTTCATGTCTTGTTTTTAGGCCGACGATTTTTGCCGGCGACTAGTAGTGTTTCCATTAGCATGTCGGCTATTGATATCATGTTACATCCAGCGTAAAGTCATCATGACAGGGTTGCTAGCGACAAATGCTGGACATCTCTGTCGCCGCTGTCACTAGTACATCACCCCACGGAGCTATGCATACTGTACACATATATACACACTAGCTAACTAGTTGGCCAGCTCCAGCGGGCACCCACTGATGCTCTCCGGTTCCCCCAGCGTCCTAGGACCCAGCTCTGCGTGGCCATGCAGCGAGCCTCTGCGCCCTGGGCTGCCTGGCTGCTGGTACCGGCGGTGCTGTGGCTGCTGGCGGACCGCAGCGGTGCTGACGGCGGGGGGCCCAGCCTCGCCGAGCGGGTTATATGGGCCGTCAACGCTGGAGGGGAAGCGCACACAGATATGCACGGCATTCATTTCAAAAAGGACCCCTTGGAAGGGAAACTTGGGAAAGGTGAGTGCGTACACCGGGCAATGAACTGGTAATATCACATGGGCTATTGAAATGGGCTGGGTGAAGGCAATGCATGAGGTATTGTTCGGATCGAGAGTGGCTGGTTTCCTCAGAGGAGTGGATTGCGTTTTTTCGAGCAGGAGCTTGTGCGAGGTCGTGGTTTCCGCATGTAATCAAAAACCAATGACAAGTCATCATAAACGTGTTGGCTCCACCCCTCGCATGGCTGTGGAGGAAGTAGATATGACCGGTTTTCTCATTTGCTTCAGGACTAGAAAAAATGGTCTCCTTACCAAAACTAGAACAAGCAATCTGAAAAAAAACAACATGAAACCATGCTTGAGTCAAAATACTATTGCATTAAATGAATGTTTCATGCTGGTATGTAAGCATTACTCTCTGATCATCATCCAAAGACTATTAAACATGCATTTTACAACCAACATCTATGAAGAAAATTGCCACTTGTAATTGACAAACACTGCTCGTTTTAATGCAACATTATCTATGCCCACCTCCTAGCATCTGATTACGGCGTGCGCCTGCCTATTCTGCGCTCCAGTCCAGAAGACCAGGTTCTGTACCAGACGGAGCGCTACAACGAGGACACCTTTGGTTATGAGGTGCCCATTCGGGAGGAAGGGGACTACATATTAGTCATGAAGTATGCAGAGGTCTACTTCGCTCAGTCTCAGCAAAAGGTATGCTATTTATAAAAACAGAATGTCTTATTCAACCACCATAGCTCCTCTTGAACTCGCACGATACATTGTCTGTGCATTTAACTAGATAGTTATCTCCATTCTAATATTTAAACCTGAATTAGTGATACTGGAAAAGAGAGGGCTCTACTTGACATGTGTGGGTGGGGGGTTGTTGTTTTTGTGATTCCAAATCTACACGTGTCTTTTAATGGAAAGTCTATCATGTCCCTCCACACAGTGAATGTTCTGTATCTGGTGATGCCACATAGGCCCAAAGCGGCTGTAAGTTGTAAACACAGCTGCTAAACTCTTGCTTATCTGGTCATGGTTGACCTCGTCCTCTTTTCGTCCTCTTTGATCTATGTTCACAGGTGTTTGATGTGCGTCTAAATGGCCATGTGGTGGTGAAAGATCTCGATATCTTTGAGCGCGTGGGTCACAGTACAGCCCACGATGAAATTGTCCCGTTCTCCATCCGTCGTGGCAAGCTGAGCGTGCAGGGAGAGGTCTCCACTTTCAACGGCAAACTCACCGTAGAGTTTGTTAAGGTGAGATGTGTTTATTTTATTTTATATATTTGCTATATGCACATGAGCAGAATACTCTTCTTCTTTAAGGCTCCGATGTGGGCATGCCTGAAAGGACTGAGGAAGGACTGTGGAAGCTTAATGTGTTACCTTCAATGATAAGATTTGTTATGTTTGCATTCCTATTTCTTTGGCAACTTTTGGTTCCTACACATCTTGTCCTTTTTTATGCATGCGTGCAGGTGGGGTAAGCCACATTCAAATACTGAAATAATGCCGAATAGAATAGAAATGAATATATCCAAAATGTGCAATATCTCTGCAGGGTCACCTCTGGTTGTTCTCTTATCCAGGTATCTCTCAAAGAGGGACTTTTTTGTCAACAAATTGTTTCCCAGCAGTCAATATTCACACTCTCCAGGAAAGGAGATCGTTACATCTCTGACAATCTGCATTAAACCCGTCATCTGTACTGTCTGCAGTGCTATGCTAAGTATATAACAGTTAATCACTAGGTAATTGTGGATATTAACGTACGTTAATGTCAGTGGGAAGCAGCCCAGCATTGTAAACGGCCTAGACTTACTGGAACATTGGTTCAGTGCATACACACAAACCTATCTCATGTTATTACATACTGTGGTATGGAAAATTAAAGGTCTGAGGTAAAGACAAAGTTCGTTTGTAGTGATGCCTAATATGGTCCTAGTACATTGAATATATTTTTGCAGTTTAGAGCTACAGCACTACAAGAAAAAAAAGCAGTAAGATGAAAGACACTGGGATTTAGTGAATTGTATTTTTCTTTTTGATAGGAAAGAGGATAAGACGAATGATAAGGATGAGTTCTGTTTATCTTTTGATATTGAAATGTTTGACAGAGCATTGTGCACAGAGCCCTACAGAGCTTTGTAACATTCAAGTCTTGACTGAGACATAGCATCCTATAGTAGCATGTGAGGTTTCTCCTGGGTTTTGGGATGGATCATGATCCACCAATACTTTGTCTGAGTTGTCTTTGGCCCTATGTGAATTTATAAATGACGTTCAGACTGTTTGGTTAAGACTGTTGTGTCCAAAATCTTAGACTAGTGTCTCTCGCTCGCTCATTCACTCACTCACACACCCACCAACAAATGTGTAAACCCCTTTTTGGTTCCAGAGCAGAACAGAAACCCCAGTGCTGTTGTGATCGCTGGTGGAGTACTAATGGTAACGTCGTCCCTCTTGTGTTTTTCAGGGTTATTATGACAACCCCAAGGTCTGCGCTCTCTACGTCATGAAGGGAACACTAGACAGTGAGTCACGATAACCTTCACATTCAGCTGAGCAAACCCTTGCTCAATGATATTAACACATTTGTTTTGTAGTCTGTTTGTATTTATTAGAAGTTATATTGCATGTGTGTTTTGAAGTTTTACTTCAGTGAAAATTATTCTAAACCAGTCTTTCCTCATGCCGTCCTCCACAGACGTACCAAAGCTCCAGCCCCACCCGGGCCTAGAGAAACGTGAGGTGGTAGAGGAGGAAGATGAAGAGGAAGACCCGGAGGTAGCGGAGGAGAGCGGCAAGAAGAGCACCTCAGCGGCGCCCAAGAACCGCGTCCAGTCGGGGCCCCGGACACCCAACCCCTACGCCGCCGACAACAGCAGCCTCATGTTCCCCATCCTGGTGGCGTTTGGCGTGTTCATTCCCACACTGTTCTGCCTCTGTCGGCTCTGAGCACCTGGCAACGGGAGTAGTAGAGGTGGCTGGGGCTGGGGCTGGGGCTGGCGGGGGGGGGGGGGGGGGGGGGGCGGGAGTCGGGGGTCGAGATGGACAATAAATATGAGAGAGAGAGAGAGAGAGAGAGAGAGAGAGAGAGAGAGAGAGAGAGAGAGAGAGAGAGAGAGAGAGAGAGAGAGAGAGAGAGAGAGAGAGAGAGAGAGAGAGATGACATTACTGCTGCAAAAGCATACATATAGGAGAAGGAGATTGAAGCAGGAGGATGGTTTTTGTTATTTGTTTTTGTTTTTAAACCTGGTGAAGGTGAAAACCAGTTACCATAGTGTTTTTTTTTCTTGGTTTCTGTAAGAGGAGGCGGTTGCCATGGTATTTTACTGTTGAATATAGAAGAGCTGGCTGGGCGTTTGCGTGTGATTGTGTTCCACATCCATTTGCGCTGGCCCTGAACGAGCCTTATCCTTTTCCCCAACACACGATTTGGCAGCACAAGACTTGGCAAGATCTACAGATTTCAGTCTTGCAATGAAAGCCACTTTTTTTTGTTTTGTTGTAAAAAACATTTTTGTTTATGGATCTGGACCTATGTTCTAGTGCAGGGTGTAGTAAACTAAAGGATTGGACAGTTGCTCAGCATTAGTTCCAACACACACTGACCTCAAACTTCTAAGAAAAAACAAATCTGGTGGTTTAACAGAAAACACAGTAGTTGGCAATAGAGAATAAAGTGGCCATTTGATAGTGTTCATATTTCATTTAGGAAATGTTTTGGCTGTCAGCAGTATGGTCTGGATTAGACCTGTGTGTGTACAATCACAGCGTGCCAGGATCCTCACATCTCATATTGGTTCTGTATGGAGTCTGTGCTCCCTGCTATCTAAATTCCAAGATTTATGCTTTTACACACACAAAAACAGTTGGGCTTCACTAGTGTGCTTGCCGAATTCAATTTGAGATCATTTATTTAGCATTTGTTAGAGTTCTTAGATGGAGCTTTATACTATGAAGTTATTAAAAAGTTGCATGAACATGTTTGTTTTTTTAAGGGCTAACCCTTATTCAGGTACCTTAATCGCAGTCGATGAGTGGCCATATTTTCATTGTTGTTTGATTGGATTACAGTACATACAGTCATTACCTTTACATTACATTTACAACTCTGAGTGCTACATGGACACTGCCTTGTTTTGCTGATAAGCCCACATGCCTTCCATTTGTTTCACCAAAGAAACATTTTTGTTATTTAATGGAAGAAATGTTTAGCATTCAGTCCCCATAAAACCAGAT
>JAOPHQ010006031.1:100000-117246 GCA_030340625.1 Merluccius polli
CTTCACGCAAGTGACCTTGGATGCCTTTCACGTTTCTGCACAGGACTCCTTCCCGACAGCAGCGATACACCCGTCGTAGGAAATTAAAGAGCGACTTTCCTGGGAAAACCGTGCGTCGGGAACCTCCCTGGGAAAACGAGCGGATACGGAGGCGAAGTAATGTCTCCATGTCTGCGGGCCGGTCCGTACTGTCCATCCAGGGAGCGGTCAGCTCCGCGCAGGGCTCCCGGTGCGCATCCATCACCTCCCTCCTCCACCTCTTCAACATGTGCAGCCGTGGACCGGACCTGTAGGAGTCCTCCACCCTGTGCAGTAAGGGTGGTGCCATGTACTCCCTGGTGTCCACAGACCGACCCATACATCCACTGGCGCTTGTCACCACCGTCAGGAAACACAGTACAATCCAGGGGCACACCATGGCGACTTGTGGAAACTTTTTCGGGTTGTGCGATGAGCTGGAGTCGCCCCTGTGGCTAACCTATATATCTCCACTGACAATGGGGACACTTGCCACTTAGAATTTGAATCCTGGCCCTCGCCATTGTCCCTCCCCTCTTTTTGTCCCCCTTCTTTACCACCCATTTACCGCCCGTCGTTGTCTCCTAATGCGCCTGCATAATGAGGCGCCGACCTCGTCCATTCACATTCAGCTGCTCAGCTAATGACAGTAATTACGCTATATGTGGATCATCACAAGTCTCTTTTGCCGGCTATGAGGCAGACTCATTCTAATAACACAAAATCATGATTAGGACTTTATATGTGCATTTGGCCTACTTTAAATGTGCGCCAAGTCAGAGACACACAGATCCCTAACTGCTCTTAACCCTCGCCATTAAAGTGAGGTTGGTAAGCAGCGAGGCAGCAGCTGGGTCACATGCAAACTAGCAGACTAATGAGGCGACGTGGCCCCTGTGGATAAAAACAAGCATTTACTAAAGTAGCTCTATTGCAACTCCACAAAGAGGATTACTTATTTATTTATTCGGTTTTAAATAACGGCATACAAACTTAAAGTCAACCTGTTCTCGCAAAATATGTATGAAAGAAATACAATAACGTTGTATCGTGGTTGTTGAAGCTTAACACTTAATTTACATTAATACATATGATTTAATCTCGTTTCTGCCGGGCTAAGGTAATTAAGAAATGCATTTAGCAAAAAACATTAACATTGCAATACATTTATGCAATAGTGTTAGGATTTATAAAGATGCAAAGCCACCATTTTTTAGGCCTATGCTTCAATAAAAGATCATAGAAAAAAACGAATTAGAAATAGAAAACAAGATTTATATTTAACATACAGTGTCTGAACTGAACTGCAATTTTGAGATCTCAAAAGCTTTTTTTTATACACTTCCCCAAAATAAATCTTCCAAATTTCAAAGCAGGCTTTCATCCAGAATTAGTTAGTCAAATCCTCCCCAGCAGAGATTAGTGGAAGTTACAAAAGACCCCTGGGACTCCTGCAGATGTTCAAGCACAACCTTTCACCTCCGGCGTAACACTGTGATCAGAGCGTAGGGTGGGTGGGTGTCGACCCCCTTCCCCCGTCACCACCAGCATCACCGCTCCGGGTCAGAGGAGGCTGACACCGTGTTTAAGCAGCCTGTGGCGGGCCTTGCTGGGCAGGGAGAAGGCCGTGTCCTGGTGGTTGGGGACGCCCGAGTTCCGCACCACCCCGCCATGCTGAAGAAAGTAGGTCTCCTGGGCCACGCTGCGGGTGGCATAGACCGCCGTCCTGGCACTCCTAATACACACACACTTGCATTAAGAAGACATTCTCATGCATACTTGAGTATAATGTATTGTTTTTCCAGAGTTTCAAGCAGCATAACCACCATGGTAGATAAATGCCATTCTCTATGTATTGAGGATTTAAATATTAAGAATAAATACAATAAATGAAGTTTGATCAGTGAAAGGAGTAAGTGGAAGATGTGGTTAAATCCCATAATCTACCCTGTGACAACTTGACAACAGATACAACAGTGTTCCATCATCCACAACCCCCCACTCCAACACACACACACACACACACACACACACACACACACACACACACACACACACACACACACACACACACACACACACACACACACACACACACACACACACACACACACACACACACACACACACACACAGCTGTGCCTTGCTGACCTGATAATAGCCTCCTGCAGAGCCTCACTGTTACAGAAATGCGAATGGAGGAGTGATGTGGCCCGGACAAAGGAGTGATCCTGGTCTCCCCCTGCTCGACCAGACACGTTGGCTGCAGGGAGACACGACAACAAGGGGGTCTCTACTGGAAATGCTGCAGCAGTGCAAATACAGGCATGCTTACATGCTACGTAGAAAGGGTTAAAAACAAAATGAAGCACAAAGACATTGGAAATCAACACAAATACAATACAAATACAAATTACCTATAAGGTTTTAAGTTCAAACTCAAAACCATGGTAAAAACCCCTTTCTTAGTTAAAATGTAATAAAAGAGAACCAAATATCTACACACATAAAAAACTGAGTATACTGCGGGACACTGAAATACAAAGTATGTAATTGGGTTGTACACGGTCATACACAAACAAAACAATGGGGGGAAAAAAACAAGCATGACTTAAAAAAAACAGCTCACTTGTCAGGGTGTTCTGGATGCAGTCGTAATGAGCAAAGATGTAGGGCCCCTGAGGACTAGGGGGCCCAGGGGCCATCGTCCTCAGGTGGGCCTCCAGTCCGTTTAGGGACGCCAGGCTGCTGTGATACTTGACACAAAAAACCCCACAAAAGACAAGGGGCGGGGCTTACTGACTGATAAATATCAACATTGGCATCATAAATCTGAAACAACTGCAACTTTATATTTTATCACTGAGATGAGGGGATATGAAGTCAGTATTTGGGGTTTGTGTTAACTCGCTGTTGAAAAAGCCCCAGGGCTTGTAATGAAGTCTGTAAGTTAAGCTACCTAACAAAAGTGCTGTCCCTTGCATTAGAAAGTTCCTCTAATCTTATGATGAACTGGGAGAAATTGAAAGTGCAGACTCTTTTCATCTAATCAATATGCTGTCGATAACCTATCAACACTGTGGCTGTGTCGCTGTGTAAACACAAGCTGCTGCTAACACAGTTCCGCAAAACTCAAGATGCTACATTACCATTCCCTAAAGTCACGTTCCCAAACCTTGTGCACATGAAGCTGTTATCAAATGAACACTACTAATCAAAGGAGGAGTCACATTAACCACTCACCACTTCCTCCATGGCTTCCGTGTCTCTCTGGAAGTGAGGCTCCACCAGTAGCGCCAGTACCAGGCCCTTCACCCTGTGCTGGTACAGTGTCATGGGGACAACAGCTCTGTCCTTGTCTCCTACTCTGGGAAGACTGGCACCACCGCTGTTACGGCCATCCCTGCTGCCCCTCGACGCCGCCCTGCCTTCTGGCGAACCCTCCTGCCCTGGAGTCCAGCAGCCTGGACCGGACCGCCCATCTGCCATCGGCGTTGCCGGTGGTTTGTTCTCGAGCGCAGATGCTTCGGCGAGCGGTGAGGCCTCTCCTTGGAGATCCGCCTGGCTGGTGTTTCCACCATGGCTGTGAAAGCTGTAGTAGTACGACTTTTCCAGCACACTGTCGTCCTCATCCTCCTCTTCATTGCTGCCGCTTCGAGGCCCCTTTCTGTTTGTGGAAGGAGAGCTCTCCGAGAATTGGAACAGTGGGGGGTTGACGGTCGGCCTAGCAGCGCTCTGCTCTGCACCCCGGCTCAGCACAGGTGAGAGGAGGCCATCCAGCCTCAGGGGCGTGTCGGGAGAATCCGTCTCCAGGTCTGTGTGTGAATCAGTGGAGGGCGTGTCCGATAATGTTCTAGACAGACGGGTCCTCTGGGGCCGATTGTCTTTGCTGGGAGTAGAGTGAGATCTAGAGGACAGAGGAATCCAAAACACAGGATACTCAATTGGTTAATGGAACCTGAAAGGTTCTGGTTTCGAACCCCAATGTCCGCAGTTGACCTGTAGGCATCATTGAACAAAACGCCCCTACCTGGTTATGAATGACATGTATCGAAAAACCAAATTCAGAAATTTAAGAAAGTCATTTTGAATAAAGTGACTAATAGTAAATAATAGTAATAGCTTTAATTTAAAGAAGCCTTCCATGCTATTTCTAAGCACACCAGGTGATTGTCTTTTTCCACTTCATGACCTGCTAAACGTATATGGTCTCATGACTTACATAAGGGCTCACAACAGAGACCTTATGTAAAACAATCAAATAAAATCAACTGAATAAAGCCAGCAGGCTGTAAATCATAATGCATCCCAAGATAATATGTAGATGTTTATATATATATGAATATATTAACAAACTGAAACAACAGTTTGTGAATGAAATGTTCTACGTCTTGAGCTCCACCTTATTCATTTAATAAAAGGGCATCAGAATCGGTCTACCTGGATTCTCTGTCCACAGTAGTAGATCGCAGGTCTTGCAGTTCAGACAGGGTTAGATGCACAGTAGTGGACGTTACAGCCCTTGAGAGAGGAGCACTAGAACTCACCCCATTTGGTTTCTTGTCCTGGCACCAGATTTAATTAAAAAAAAAAAAAAAGTAAATATTTAAAAGACTGGCTTATTGTTGATGTTACAAAAGACATGGGATGTGATTTGAGGCCAAACCAGTGAAACCAGATTCTGTGGCCTAAATTGATTTTCGGCATGTAGACAATGACTTCTATTCTTCTATTCTTTATTGGACTTTCACTGTGACTTCCCAAGTAGGGGCTGCTCATTTTAAGGACCAGGGAGGGGATGGATTATACCTTTAATAGAAACATATTAGCAGCAACTATTAAAAAAAAGTTAAGATGAAATAATATTGATATTAATAATCCCCAAAAGTAAATGTACATTACGTTAGGACTACAAATGAGCAGACAAGATATTTAAGTAACTCGAAATAGATAACCAAATTTATAATAGATGCGTAGATAGAATATCATTGGCAAAAGACACTATATAGCAACAATATACTAGAGAAATAACAAAAATAAATAATATATTAATAAAATGAAGAAGAAAAAAAAAATATATATATATATATAGAGAGAGAGAGAGAGAGAGAGAGAGAGAGAGAGAGAGAGAGAGAGAGAGAGAGAAATATTGTGTCCACACCAGTGATCTGTCAGTCATCTAACACACACCTTATTGTAGGTTTGAGTCTCGTGGGCCATCACCTTCACTGTTAGATCTGGGGGCATCTGAGTGCTCACAACCCTGCGGAAACAGAAACAGGAACGTTACCCTTTCCAACCAAACTCTCGGAAATATTGTGTAATGTGAAAACTCCTGCTTACCTTCCACGGAAGAGAATACAGCCCGCTAACACTAGAGGGCAGCGTTGGCAAGCTTGCAGAATGAGGGCAGCTTTCAGCAGGAGAAGAGGGTCAATCTGAAAACAAGTATATTATTTACAACTATTTAGTCACTTAGCAACTTATGATGACTTTTACTAAATACATTATTCAAGGCCAGGTAAGGGTTAAGGCATCTTGCCCAAGGATCCTTAGACCTAGACTGTGGACATGGGGATCGAACCCAGAACCTTTTGGCTGTCAAACACTCACCACTAGAATATCCCATGTTAATAGCAGATTCGTTTTTGGTTAAGTTATTGAAATCTGATGTAGGAATGAATGATATGGTAGTTGACAAGGGATTTGACTGAATTTGAAAATAAATGTATGAATGATGAGCAGTGCCTAATCCATATAACCTGTTAATATGATCTGCATTGTATTCACTATCCTCAAACACTGTGTATGAGAAGAGGCACATACGTGAGTTGAGTCGATGGTGCGTAAGCAGCTGAAGATGTGGTGAAGCTCCGTGGACCCGGTCTGGAGGTACAAGAGGTACTGTGACCAGTGCAGCGCCAACGTCTCCCTGCTGTTCTCCTAAGACAAAAGGAAGTTACAACATGAGCCTGACTTCAGAGGTCCGCCACAGGGAAAGATGGAGACATATTGTGGAGTGCTTGACGAAGTGCTTGTTCATATTTTGCTGTTTTTTTTTTAATACAGCTGAAAGTGTTACTTGGTAGCTTTGGCGGACAGGCCCGTTGTAGAAACAGAACAGGCTGATGAGCTGGTCCAGAAGGTCACACATGCTGACTGTAGGGAAGTCTGCGGAGCAGCCGAGAGCCTGCACGCAAACCACAAACCAGGAGGTCATACAAGAGGGCTAATGACTGTCGGCGGGGATGCAGCATTCACGTGAGCGTGAGCTCACCCAAAAAAAGTCTTCTTCCATCTTAATGGCAAACTTGCTGTGTCTCAGCCTGAGCACCCGGACGGGAGAGGAGGACATCTCGGACACACAGCGGCTCACCCCAGCCAGCTGGCCGCAGAGCAGCTCCTGCTTGTCTATGGGGGTCTGGAGGAGACCAGCAGCACCATTTAGATCTGCTCAACAACTCTGATCCACTGGTCTGCACACATTAATAATAATACTATACTATATAATATGAATACAGGAATAGTACTAGTAGTATTTCAATGCTACGTATGGTTTGAGTCCGACCTTCTCTGGATAGAAATAGCAGATGCCTTCCCTCGTAGGGTCGCCCTCTCCTTGGACCTTGGATCCATCGTAGAGGAAGAAATAAGTGCACCTGTAAGAAGTAGTAGGGCCTAAGTTATACATTAATTCAAAGAAGTCAATGCACAGTTAAAAACATTAAGTATACAACAGGCCCATTGTGGACATATCAGAAACGTAATACGGCAGCATTAGACACATACACATCTTTAGTCTACGTTTAGCACAGACGAATCAAATGAATGATGCACCTTCTAGAGTCGAGCATCATCAGTTCAGCCATCGCTGAGGAAAAGGCTTTTTTGATCAATGTGTCCCTACTGCCGCTCAATTTTCCATTGTGATAATGCAGACCAACGCCAAATATAGGTTAACGCATCACGATTACCCCGACAACAATGTAACATAGCTAAAGTCACACTTAAACGCACGAATACGTGTTATTCAACCAGTACGGCTACTGTTATGTTGACACTTTGTAACAGATGCAGTCATGGTCCTGTTGTTCCTAGGCATCTCCGACGTGAAGCTGAAGGACATTTCAGAGAGAAAAGTACAAGAATGCAAGAAGTCACAAGCAGCAGTCATGTGAAAGTACGGCGAGCATATGTGGCCAAACTACTTGTTGGAACAACGCGCTAACGACTGGGGATCAACAACGAGCAACATAGAAACACGGGCGGAAAGCTCAAGCGCTATTTCAGAATCCTTCACACATGTGAAACAATTTAATAAAAACAATGTGTGCCATGTAGATTATGGTTGGCTAGACAAGTTTCAATTGTTCTAACTTAATTGGTACCTGGTTACTTCCAAATTGTTCTTTGGTCTAACTAATGCACGTGTCTATATATAAAATTAATAGTTTATATAGTTGAACAGTGTGTTTAACGTCAACAGAAATGTACAAGTTTATCTCCATGCACTTTGGCAATCATTTCTAAATGTAGCAACTTCTTCACTTAAACTGGATGGATTTAAAGTATTTACAGAAACATTTTAAACTGTCCACACAAAACATTTGATGCATCAGTGTGGGCAAATTACACAAAAAAATATATTTAGAACACACAAGAGATTGAAGTAATAGTTTATTTACGTTAAGATACATTTGAGCAGACAATTTGATTTCTGGTCCAGAACATTGGAACTAACTGTTTTGGGTGCCCTACAGGAGTAGGAGCACAGAGGTAAGCAAAAATGAATAAAGTAAACTGAATTGAGAGAATGGTCCAGTGGAGACAATGAGGGAAACTGGTCCCAGTTGGATGGAGGTTTTGAGGGAGGTCACTCATCATGTCCCTCATAGCCATCAGGGAGGGCATTCAGGTGTGCGTTGTGGAAGAGGGAGTGGTTGCCATCTCCCCAGGGAAAACGCTAGGAGAAAGAACAAAAACACATTACAATCAAGTGACAACATAATTCAAAAGGTACACTGAAAAATAAATATTTAACAACCAGCCCACACTAGGCATTTGTTTGTACATTGATGCACTGAACACGTGTTCTTCTATGTCCAACATTGTGATGCTAGTTTAGAACAGGTTAAATAAGCCCTTACATCCTCCAGCCCTAGTTAATCTGCTCAGTAACACCCAAGTCGGTTAGATTGTCATCTTGTACATTTTCATTAAAAAATGTTTAAAGGAAAGACGCATAATAGTAGCCTAGCTTATAAATAAAGTACCAAATATACTCTTTAATGTTAGGGCACAGACAAAGAACAAAGAATTTGATGCCATAATGAGCCTGCCATGGGTTTATAAAAGGTAAAAAGAACTGAAGTGAAAACAGTGACCAAAAACTGTCAAACGATCTGAACCGTGACTCACCTGAAACGTTACACCCCTAGTATACATACATACATACGTACAATACATATGATGCATCATATGCACATGTATGATGCATTCGTTTTTACAGTACAACATTGACTATGCACTAGAACCATAGTACATTAAATGATATGACATATGTAGTGAAAACCTTGGAGCGAAGGCGCAGGTGGCTGTAGGGGATGAACTCAGGCTGTTCATGGCTATGCTGCTGCTCCTTCAGATACATGTTCAACATGCACACGGCAACGCCAGGAAAAGCCACCACAAAACTCAGGATCTTCCATGTCCTGGCTAGAAGAAAGGGGAAACAGGAAATATAATTCAGGAAAGACTGGTTAATTATGTAACTAGACGATTGACCTTTATCCATGGGTTTACATAACACTCACTAGAAGCTAATGGCATGACAGTGTTTTGTGCTTATGGTCTGGTGACATTTGTGCTGAATGTTCGTCATAGGCAGCTGTGGTAATACACGTATTAACACTTAACATAATCGAATACATACTGCATAGCTTAATACATATAATCATAACTTTCCGGGCAAGTGTTGGTATGCTTTGACTGTATGCCAAATTACCTTCACGGTTCTTCATATAGACGTATGTTACTTGGAATTCAGCATAAAATTGCTATTGCGAACAATAACAGTTAATAGTGCTTCAAATCCACCCTTATAGCAGGGTGAAACACGCATGGATTGAGCTGTCCTCTTCCAAGGATGTTAGCTCGCTAGTGCTAGCAAGTTCAGCAAGGTCATTATTCAAAGGAAATGTGTGTGGCGAAACATCAACCAATGCAGCTTTTATTTTGAACAAAATTCAAAAAGTCACCTGATTGCTCGCCATGTGCCGCAGTGGCCGAGAGCTGACGCCGTGTTTGGCCCAAAGAAGCCCTCAGCAGAGCTTGAGAGACCTTCCCCAGTGCAGCCATCTTCGATACTTTACATCGACGTGAATGTGCAAGGCGGAAGTAGATATGAGAATTGGGGGTCACGTGACAGCTCCCTAAACACGCGAGTCCACATACCACGCCATCTAGCGTCCATTATTTGTAGTTTCACTGTAAAATAAATAATACATTGGACGACAGGTTTCTGGGCAACGTCACAGAAGATACGCGTGCGCAACCAGGGGGCAGAAAGCGTAGACAACAGATGGCAAGGAGTTGTTGTGCCGTTAACTAATTACAAAAGACAGGGATAGAAAATGTTATTCACCCCCTTCAATAAAAACACAAAAGGGCGGATCGGAGTCCGAGTCCGAATTAGTGAGAACTATTTTGTTTTTTGTAATCGGTGTAGGAGTTCTGATGTAACGTTACTGATATTAAAAGAAAACATACAAGAGCACATAAATACATAAGCACAGATACATAAACACATAAGCACATAACACAGGTACATAAACACATAAGCACAGACAAAAGCACATAAGCACAATAAAAGCATATAACACAGACACAGAAGCACATAAACACATAAGCACACACAAAGCTCATAAGCACAAATAAAAGCACATAAGCAGTAAGCACAGACCCATAAGCACATACAAAGCTTAAAAACACATAAGCACAGATACAAAAGCACATAAACACAGATAAAAGCACAGATAAACCTTGATATAAATCAAGATATAAAAAGAAGAGCCAAATAAAAGCGTAGGTCCACTTAGTTTTGAAAGTTGTTCAAACAAAAAAAGTATTGAAAAGCATCAGAACACGTTTCGTTTTGCAAGGTTTTCGTTTTATTTATTGCGATGTTAATATTTAACAGGTGTTGTCCAAAAGTCTAAAAACCTCCTTAAAAAAGGCGGAAAGAGACAGAGAATCGAGCAACTATCAGACCCAGGGGGTCGTGCGCACTAACCCCCCCCCCCGTTGACAATCGCGCACTGCCACCCCCCCCCCCCCCCTGGTCGACAAACTTGCCTAGGGCGCCAACTTAGCTAGAGCCGGGCCTGGACATGTGACACACACTGTGTGTATTAAACAAGTCCTGCGCAAAGGACCTAATGGAACAGACTGTCCTCCTCCGCCAAACGACCACAGTTGTCGTTTTGCATGTACCCGAATTTACATTGTTACGTTTAGCCGCCGCAGCGACCTCTAGCGGCAACCGCAGCCCCCACAATCCACGCCTCCGGCCCTAAAAGGCTGACTCCACTTTTCGTTGTACGACCGTTAATATGTCACTTTATTAAGTTTTAAAAACATTTCAGGCGAGAAAGTAGCAACGTAGATCCCAAATACGTAGTCAATTTGTCCAAATATAGCCTATTTTAAAATTTGCTTCCGACGTTGCTATACAACTCTCAAGCTAGCAACGGTACGAAGTAAACTCATTTCCGGCTGTTTACAAAATAAAAGCTTAGAGACAGTGACAATGCTTTTGTTTTGAAGACAGACAGGATATGATGACCAATGAAATGAAACGAATGAAAATACGATGCACCAAGAGTGGGCGTGTTTCCGCCAAATCGCTGAACGTCGTGGCTCTGGTAAGTCAGTTACTTTGTGTATTTGATTTTATCTGTTTATGTTCCTTTTTTAACAAATAGCCACGTTTATCGGCAATTCATGTGTACCTTATAGGGATAGGCATAATTAATCGATGATCGATCATTGATCGTTAAGAAATGTGTCGATCAATTTATATTGTTATGATCAAAAGGACGTTGTGCGTGAGTCTTGAAGCGGTGCGGTGATCGCGGCTTTTGTTCCCCGTGTCTGATCGCTGTAATTCGGAGCGTGAATGTCGGTTGAATATCTAATATCTTTCTAACTTTAAAAAACACTTTAGTATTTTTTAAGACGATAGTCGCACATCCCTCGTAACTACGCCGTGAAGGTGAACCCTCCCGGACTCCGCTATTAACATGAACCGCTCCGCCGGAGGAGCCGCACATCCACACGCACCGGACACCACAATACAAACACACATGTTTTACATTTGATTTTAAATAAAGTTGTGTGCAGTTATACGGTTAAATACGATTATTGATTAATGACCGATCGCGTACTGCGGTCAAGACAGCCGTCTCTCGGTTCGCGTGGTCAAGCCAGCCGCTTCAACATTTTCAATATTTCCATAACTGACATTTTAGCAAAACGTTCAGCCTCATATATGTTTTCTGACTAAGGTATTTCTTTTAGATAGTTCATGCAATTATTTCTAAATGTGTGGCTCATCTTTTTGTCGCGAGCCTTTTCCGAGCGCCGCTGCATATTGTATAAGCATATGTCGGCTTTTCCCCCCCTTTTATTCAAAACAGTTATAAAGTTCAATGCCCACTTTTACTGCCTTGTTTGATTATTGTTGGCCGATAAGTAGGCTACTTATTGTGATTGGAATACAGATTTAGTCTTGTTGGATCGTTTCCAAACCTTTAAGAGCGCATGTAGGCGCATTGTGCGGCTTTTACGAGCGCCGCATAGGCTATAACCAGGGACGGGCTGCCATAGGGAGGTTCGGCCGGACGGTCTATAATGCCCCCCCCCCCCTCTCTCGTCAGTCTTGGTAGTTTTGATTAGTGTATTGTCAGAGATGTGATAGTGAAGAAGACACAGCTAATTCCTTTTTAACTTTATCATAACTTACTTGATATGTAACTAAATATTTATTTCAGTGGTAACAAGATAAAGATTTAATCCTAGGTCCTTTTGGTCTGTTTGTTTGCTTGCAGGTCTTTTGAACATCATTCCAACTTTCACCGACAGTATCATTGCAATTGCAATTTGAAACCTACAGTTCTTTTAAGAACTAATATCTCATTCCTTGTCTATCACTCATTTCTTCTTACATAGCTTTTCCTTTGTCTCTTGTTGTTTCACTTTATCCCTCTCTGTCTTTGTATGGACTTTGACTTTCTTGACTTCCTTCCTTGACTTCCTTCCTTACTTCCTTCCTCCCTTCCTTGTCATGGAGTCATTGAAAGAGTGGTTGGAGAAGGGGAACGCCTTGGCAGATCATTTGGAAACAAAAGCAAAAGCAAGAAACGTAAGTGTGTGTGTGTGTGTGTGTGTGTGACATGTGAGGGTGTGGGCAGTGTGTGCCGCAATAAAGGCAAATATATTACCACAGTTTGTTTATTTTTACTTTTAGCCCCCAAAGAAAAGGAAGCGAAAGAGGGCTGAAGGCTTCAAGGTTACCTGGCGGAAGCGGGACCGGAATGGGAACATCATACCGCAACATGTCAGGAAGAATTGATCAGGTCAGTTAAATATAACAGTTATACTGTTATTCACAGTTTTTAATGCTGTTGGTCAGCAGTTAGAGTTCTTACATTGCAACATTTTCTGTTTACAGTTAAACCTTCCAGCTCTCGGGAGCTCCCAAGAGTTGAGGAACTACACGCTGATGACATTCCTCAAGAGGTCCCAAATCTTGGTATGCATATTGAATTATGATGTCTTACATAGTCAACATTACTATTTCAGTTTTAAAAAGTAAAATATAGGCATCTGAATATTGTACTACTACTACTACTACTACTACTACTACTACTACTGTACTGTAGTGTACTATAGTGCCCATATGTCTGATGCATATGCAGTGACAAAGCCATGCAGAAAATCACTTATTATATTGAAACACATCATGTATGTTTTGTTCATTTAGACCAACGTCTTCAGATATTAAGAGACCTGTTGTCCTCGGTCAATGTCCCTGCCCCAACTGAAGTGGATGAGACACCCACCATGTCTGCATGGACCCAAAGACAGTTGGCTGCGCAAAAAAAGTTCAGAGCTGCAATGCCAGAGCTCTTGAACTGCAAATTGGCTGCAGAGACTGTTGTAGAGCATTGCTGTCAGCAGTGCAAAGCTGCCGACGCTGTGGTCCGTTGCCTGGACTGTGTTCCCTCAGGAACTCAGTTTCTCTGTCCTGCTTGTGACACCAAGGTCCACAAGAAACATGTCTTCCATGACAGAGAAGCCATGATTTATGGTTTTTTCAAACCTATTCCTCCCACATCCTCAGTGATGATAGACCAAAGTGGTCAACATCAACTTGCTGAACAAGGTATGTTAAAATAATGTAGTGGATGTGACTTTTTAATAAGTCACATCTAAAGACTGTTTTGACTATATTTGACTAATGCAGACATTGTTACTTTTAATTTCGGACATTTTCTTTACTGCAGTGTGCGTGCTTCCAATTCCTGCACCACTACAAGTCTGCTCCTGCGGCACAGACCAAGACTTCACCATTGTCCCTGGTAAACAGACTGTCTTGGTGACTATCAATGGTGCGTCGTCACTTCCTCTTACTTGTTCTATCCCACCAAATGGTGAATTGTATTAACAAGCATATCTTACTATTATCCTTTTGTCCTGTGTTGTACAGATACTGGTCAAATAGTAAATATAGTTTTGTTTTCAGGCCCATACAACTTGTGCCTGCCTGTTGTGTGCTGCCCAGTTTGTGAGTACAAATGGACCCCAGGGATAAATGACCTGCTTGGATGCAAATACTGGCCAGCAACCACCAGCTGCCAACTCCTTTTCAAATTTGATGTGTTCACATCATTTGAGGAGATGAAGTTGGCTAGCCCAGCATTATCTCAACAAGCATTCCTGAGAATGCTTGAGCATAGATCCCTTAGCACAGGACGGGTAAGACCTCTGTTTATCTTTCCAAGTTTTTTTTACATTCCAAATATCAAAGTCTTGTGTTAACCAGAATACTACCATCCTTTTCTCCAGATGGGTAGTATTTGTCGTGACAACTTCCACAGAGCCTTTCGAGAATTTGCCTTCTGCAATTTTAAGAAAGACGATCTGTGCCAGGTGGAGCCATTTAAATGTCCAGCATGCACACCAGACATGCTGGCCATATCTGCAGATGGCAACAGGAAACATTATCGTTTCAAGAAGTCCAAAGGGTCAGTGGAATCACTTTCTCATTTTAGTAATTGATCTATTGACTAGTGGACCTCAATGCCATTACATTTAATTTTTCATTTACATACAGTTTCAATAATCTTTGTGTTATCTCAATTATTTTCTTAATTTGAAAGTGTTTGTAGACAGACAATCTGAAAACAGTGTGAATTGTGATCACCTATAAATATGTACAATTGTCATGATTTATTGTACATTGAATGTAACATAATATATAAAGTTGATGAATGTTCAACATTACCCTGATTTTAAAAGTTCTAACTAAGTTCTAAGTTCTTTGTAATATAATTTGATTTGGAATGGCTTGAATATAATTCATGTCATAAGCATTTTCACAAATTCTAGAGACAATAAAATGTTTGTGGATGTGTGATTATGTTGTCAAACACTTTTTTTCTAATCTACCAGGACAGGAGAACCATCTCTCTTTGATGGACTCTTCATTGCACAGGATGCTAAAGTGTCAGCCTTTGTTGACCAAATCCGAAGCCAGATGACAGTTGTAAGGATGTTTTTAACCATCGAATTCTTCTTTATTTTTTGTCCCAGTGTAATGTGTAACACATTGTATCTACTTTCAGAGGACTGGTCCTGATGTTTGTGGCCCGGCAACATTTACCGCAGCCCGAGAAACATCGCAGAAATCCAGTGCAAAGGTGGATGAGGAGGGGCTGGAAATAGCCGTGTGCAGACACGGAATATTGCTGCAGGGCTTGAACCACTACCGTGGTGAAATCTATGCCTATCCACTTTTCTTGCAGAAAGAGTTGGCTGAAACAGCAAATGTGACATTTTTTTGTATGGACATCACTTGCAGGTAATCACAACCATTGCCTCATCATAACTCTATATTTTCCGCCGGGGTGGCCATTACTACTGAGTTCTTATTGCATGGGTTATCAGACCACACTCATATTGTGGTGACAAAATCTTTCATCAGACATATGAACACACAGACTACCAATACCAACCTTTTCACTGCAAGTCCTGCTTTGTGTCCTTACCATTATGAACCTCAAATACTATGGTGGTTTTCTACTACAGGTATTGGCCATACATGGAAAAAATGGCAGAGAAGTTGCCTGAGCTCCAACCTCTTACAGAGATGAAGCCCTTTCTCTCTGTAATGCATGCCAAGGCTCACACTGGCAAATGTGAGGTACAGTGGCAAGTTAAATGTTTGCGTCATAACACTGATTTTAAGTCTCTTACCTCCTCTCCTTCACTGGAAATATAGCTTTATTCGTATCTCTTCAAGCACAGAAATGTTAGTTCACATCCACGAAATAATTTGGATTATTATATGTAATTGTGTTAGGCATTTCTTAAGTTTCCTGTAGGACCAGAGATATACAGTACACGCTTTTAAAGTGCTGTTCTGTGTGCACATCATGCCCGTGTGGCTGGTCAGGTGTGTCCAGGAGCAAGAAAGTAAACACAGGAACAAGGCCTTGTCTTCACGACTAGTGTTTTACGTCTCTGAGAGAGACATTGCTAACCTACGTCAAAAGCACAGTTGTCATTTGGTCATAACCATGATGATTATCTGAACAGTAGAGCATGTCAGAATGCTCTAATCCAAAGACATCGTTGGAAAGGTCTTGAGCTGCAGAGTACAGATCTGCCACTGTGAACATTCTGGGTGGTTCCTGCTCCCCAGGAATGCCCTTTGAACCTTGAACCTAAGGCTCTTTTAAAGGCTTACAGAAAAGCAACACAATGTGATACAAACATGGGGAAAACATTTTTGGAAAGCTCTTGACTTCTTCTATCATGGCCTTTGTGGCCTTTGCCAAACCATCAGGGGGCGCTACTGGGTAAGGTCAAAACCAGATTTCACCCAATTAACAATAGTAAAAATGAAATCTGACCAAATAAATGTGCTCCCCGGTCCCTAAAACATATAATACACTTGCGAAGTTCCTTGACACATTTTCACATAATAGGGAAAACGTTAACTAAACATTTTAGAACTACCAAAAACATGGCGGAAAAAACATGGCGCCGCACACTTCAGTGTATTGCATTTTCCGAACGTTTGTAGTTTTTTAAATTCATTTTCCGGGTTAGGGTTAGCGTTTTGCCCGTTTTCAAGAGAGAAAGTATAACCTGATCATATTTTGTTCATATTATAGGGAGATTGATGTTGTAAACATATAAATATAGGCTACATTTTATTTCAAGTGTTTTTAGACGTGTTTCCAGCTGCTTTGTTTGTCCATTAATTGTTTGGAGTTAACATTGTGGGACATACATTGTGGTGTGGGACAATAATAGTTGTTGTTGTTGTTTTTTTAACAAACTTTATTGTCAACACTTATGACATTACAAACAATAGTACAGTAAGGACAGTACTTCCGGCTGATAGGTCCTCCCAATGGGACAGGTGGCGCCTGTCAGCCGTAGCCCCTAGCAACCTGACGTCATTGAAACATGGTGCAGGAATCAGAGCTATAGAGTAAACATAGAGTTGTTTATAGAGTTGTTTACTCTATAGCTCTGATACAGGAGTAATAACTAACCACAGGACGGATGCCCACACACCATCAAAATTAAACAGCGGACAAACATCCGATCGTAACTCGTCACTTTGTCAACATTAGTTTCTCCCGCTGCCACGGAATAATGTGTTGATCAGCAAATCAACCTCAGACATGTTGTGGGCGAGGGTTTGATCCGTCAGACGGAGTGACATCACAAGGGAGTCCTATGTGGAATCTGAAAAAGTCACGTGAACCTTGAAAGTCACGTGACTTGGACGCAAAACCATGGGAAAACCCCTCTACGTGTGGCACTTTGGACCAACGTAGTCAGGGTACGTTTTTATATGAGACTGGGTTGCAACATGCTTATGTCCTATTTATAAAATGTATTTTAATCACACAATCGAACCTTTGCAACAT
>JAOPHQ010006032.1:0-121523 GCA_030340625.1 Merluccius polli
CCACCGAGGTATTTCCAGTGCACTGCATTTTGGCACACTCAACGCTTTTGCGCAAAGTGCACTCAAAAAAGTAAGTGTAAGTATAGAAGTGCGCGATTTCAGACACACCAATTGTTTCAGTCTGGGACACTCAATCTGGACAGTCAGTAAACAGTGTTTGAGCGGGAGCACGTTGATAATCAGCCCACACACACACACACACACACACACACACACACACACACACACACACACACACACACACACACACACACACACACACACACACACACACACACACACACACACACACACACACACACACACACACGTCCTGTGTGTCCGCACTCCTCCAGGAAATACCAATATGAATTATTTCCATATTCTCCACCCCTTAACCCATTCCTGTAATCAAAAATCATCCACTGCCATGTGAGAAGATCATAGTCCATGCCTATTGCCTACTGCCTACCTATTGCCTACTAATGAACTTTAACCATAAACTCATTAATTTAAAGTGTTCTAAGTGACTACAGGTTCACTCACTTTGTTTTGTTCCAGGTGTACTCCTCCAAAGTCCTGCCAGAAGTGGGGCTTAAGCCACTTGGAAATCCCTGATACAGGAAATCGGAGGGGGGGGGGGGGGGGGGGGGGGGGCAAGAGGGAACTCTTCCCCGAGACACAATGCCTCTTGTTTTCACAGCCAAACTAATTGCATGCAGTGTCGGTGGAGGAGCACCGATTTAGTGCTCTGAACAAATTAAGATAAATAAACACAATTAGCGGCGTGTGCAAAAGGCGCCCCCATGTAAACCACAGTTCTCTCCATCTCCCTCCGATACCGCTCATCCCCGACAGCATCCTCCATTAACACCGCCGCCGCGTCAAGAGCCATGTGACTAATTGCGAGGTACTTGACGTCGAAATGCTCTAATTTGGCTTTGAATGCAATCAACAGGGCGCCGGGTGAGAGGAAATTAAGCAGGAGAGAGAACGCCGGGCCTAAAAGCCTCAGAGTAAAAGAGTAGCTGACGGTACGCTGTACAATTACGTGATGGCGGTTGTTTTACCTCTTACATGTCACTGTAGTAAATAAACATTTACACTACTTCAATAAAGCCACAGGATGAATTCAAGTATACAGTAGCAGACGATTCAGTAAAAATTAGCTATGACTGCAACATAATTACTTACATACTTTCATTATGTCCTAAATATAAAATCATTGAAGGCAAAGAAGTATTGGTTACCCTCCGTCAACCACCAATTGCTCTGAATTATGTGTTGGCAACCACATTGTAAAGATAAGTGTCCTTTTATTTTAAATGTCATTGAAAAATCTTGAATGACTTAAAGTGACATTAATTTCTTCTCCACCACTAGAGGGAAATACTTACGTTCCACTCATGTTTTGCCAACATGGTGGCACTCCTTGTATTGAATGCCATGTCTTGCCAAGAGAGTGTAATGGTAAATGGTTTTCTCCTGTCTTTTTGAAATGCTTAAAACACTACAGCGAAACACTACTTCTTTTCAGCTTTGGCATATTATATTTAAGGAAAAACATGTTTAGGCACAGTAGGCCACCATGGCACAATGACACCTTTTGACAGCATATTTCCAGAAGGATTTTTAAAACCCAAAAATTATGATTAGTGCAAGTCAAAAATTCACTTGATGACAAGGACCCCAGAGCTAGAAAAAAAATGTGAGCCAGTAAGCTGACAAGTCCCTCACTCTTTTGAGTACCACAAGAATAGTAAATGAGTTTGAAGGGCTTACAGACACCCGGCTCGTCTCGCAGCTGTCCCACCCCCCAACGCCCCCCCCCCCCCCCCACACACACACACACTTCGTTTTGCTCACTGCAGAAATAGAATGGCAGTCCCCCGCTGAAATAAAACGGAAAAAACACAAATACACCTGAGAAAGTAATAATTGCAAAAGAAAATGAATTTTTGAAAAACCCCTAGGAGGACACCTCCAACACCTTGCCATATGAAAAAATAAATTAAGTTAAATAAAATCATATCCAGGGTACAATTCAATTAGCTTTTCTTACAGGTAGGAATTAGGCAAGCAGCCCCGGGGAGGCATCTAAAGTTTTGCTCAATAAATGCTGAAAGTTTTATGGGAGGTATAATGTTTTCATCACTCCCTATTCATTAACATTGCTTATGAGCTTGTCAGACAGACAGCAACACATTGATATGTAATTTCATTGAGGAAAAAGGGGAAACCCAGTGTTAGCACCAGTGCCGGGTATGCCTACGTTGAGCCATCTCTCTCGTCTCTGGCATTCTCCTTGCTTGGGTGTGTGACAGTGATCACGGGTGATAAATTGTTCAATTAAAGCCGCATTAGGCAGCGAGAACAGAGTCTGTTGGTATGCTAGGTGTCATCTAATTAATCCAAACGGACAAGACTCCTTCTCACTTCTGACAATCAATGTGCGGATTTCGTCACATGACGAATGGGTTTATTTATACCAGTGAGCATGCCAAATAAATGGTAGCCCACAGCACAGTGACAGGACTGATGGACCCAGGTTCAAGTCCGATAAAAGGAGGTTTTTCCCAATTCTACATTTAGTGCCTGGGCCTGTGCATGAATAAAATGAGTCCAGACCGCTACCATAGACATGCAGGTTTAGGCCCCAAGGGGTTTCTTTTTTAAACATGTTGGAGCTACTTTCTAATGACACTTGCAAACCAACCAATGGATTCCTATCTCTGCAACGCAATCTTAAAAACGTCCTACTGCAGAATCACTTCAGGACTTCAAAGCTCTGGTTAAAAGGGAAAAATGGGGGCAGACTTTTGGAGGTATTGAATTTTGAATGGGCCGTTCAGTGTAAAATTTAAATAGCTGCAGAGTTAATATTAACAAAATAATTGGGTCCAATCAATTATAAATTGACTTGTACAGTAGCACGCCTCCAAACGACCGCAACTCCATATTCAAAACAACATCATGGTGGCTTTCGTGTTGTTTTTATATAATGTAGTCCGACGTGTTTGTGGGAGTACACATAGACTTGACAAAAATAATTTAAACCGTTTCGGAGGGTGATTTTGTAAGTGTAAAACCTTAGACGACGTTTAGCCAAACATTTGAAAACACAGCATCAAGCCAGGGACTTGAACACCACTCTGTGGAGCTACATCTACCAGGCTTTCTTCTTCATTTCACGTTACAACGTCTCGGAAAAAGGCAGCAGGGGTGTACAACAAGGCCACAATAAATAAAAGGTTTCACGTCTAAAATACACACTTTACTAAAGTAAACACTCAACACGGGACTTCCCCCCCCCCCCCCTTCACCACCTTTCTCCTCGCAACCTGGGCATCCCGCACGAACAAAGACCCCAAGTGTGTCCAAAAGTAACGGTTCATGCGAGGAGAAAGTCTCCCAGTCTGTTTATCGCCTCGCACGTTTATCACCCCCAAACTGGAGTCATGGCAAAAACTTTGAATCAATAGCCAAACACTTACTGTAATAGCGTGAGTAAAGTCTCTTGAAAACGACCCCCCCACACACACTCCTCCTCCACCCCCACACCGACTCCGCGGAGTCAGTTAATGGGGAACAAACGGTGGGCGACTTTTTAAAAGAAAAAAAAAATCCGTAGGCCGTCCGCGGCGGTGATAGAAAAGTACAGTAATCCTCCAAGTGAAGACTTGTCCCCGCAGCAGTGAGGGGGGCAAGGACGAGGATAGTCCAACTAACGGCCGACGACGGACCCACTAGTGGTGGTCCTCACTTCACTCCACTTCGCGTTAAAAGTCCGCGTCCTCGTCCAACAGTCGCGTGCACCGCGCGTCTGCGCACTAACGACGTGCTTCACGCGTCGCGTCGTCCTAACGACGTGTTGCCTAGCCTACCGTAACCTCCTCGCGCCCCCCGTTACCCGTTATCTCCGCGCGCCGGGTTCCCCGAGTCTGTTTTCTTCTCCCAAGTCCACCTCGTAGGGGTTTAACGTGCTTGGTGTGTGTGTGTGTGTGTGTGTGGTGGGGGGGAGGGTGAGGGTGGGTGGGGGGGGGGGGGGGGGGGGAGACTGGAGTTTAAAATACACCCCCTTCCTCTTTTCCACATACTTGTTCCTCCGCCGAAAAACGCGGAGCTTGTACTGCCCCTCCGGGACCACGTGACCTCGCCAGTGAACGACAGTGAGTGTTGTATGATGCACGGCTATAGGGGGGTATGGGAGCAGGCTATGTGGTTAAGACTTAAAAAATAAAAAATAATGCATTTAATTCAGCTAATCTGCGTTCAGATGAAAAAATGAATGTTGTCTTACGGCGTAAATTATATGTAAAGTAGCCTGCACAAGACTAATCCGTTTGCACGGTCCCAGCCCTCAGCATACCCGCATACAACATTTAGTAAATCCATCATAATCGTGCAATAATTTATCGTCAAGTAGCAGCGCATATTCCAACAAAACAATAATGGTGTGTATTAATACACGATATTGTTGTGGATTATGTATTAACAATGTTTCAATAATGTTTTTAGTGAGGGTGCTACTTTTTTTTTGCCCTTTAGACAATTCAAGTTTAATTATCATCCATTATATAATACAAATAGACTATACAATTGAAATGGGTACCTACATGGAGCTAGTGCTGACTAATGAATACAAAAAAAAACATTAAACAACAACTGTGTCTGCTTCACCATGGACATGACCCTGTGCAGGGAGACGGGCAAAAAAAATATTACTTACTATAAACACATTTTATATGTAGTTTATTTGCTCACTGTTACAGGGGTACCTCCAGTGTGCTGGTGGAATTTAAATGTGATCCTTGATTGTTGGCGACCACTCGTAAGCACAGTGACATCTGGCGCCACACAAGCGTGGCTAACCCTGCGATAGCAAGCCTCCACTTGGCAGATAACCAACTGTCCTTTTTAAGACACACTATTCTAAATTAATTGGTTGGTTAGCTCATTAACTTTGGAGTCCACCAACCACAGCTACACTGACAATTAACTTGGACTGGTCCTGTCTAGCTCAACTAGTATGGCATTAACACTGCCAGGGTTAGGGGTTCGATTCCCACTGAGGCCACCCATGCTAAGAATGTGTAGGCCTACTCATGGTATTGTAAGGAGAAGCATTCCTTACAATATTTGAAGCCATTTGAAGTATTCTTTCAAATGGCATATATTTCCATAAATATTAAGTTTCATGGCTGCTTGAAAACAATTTGGGCTACTTAATCTCTCATACATCATTGCTACAAATACCACATTGTTCACGATGTAGCGGCCCCATCTTAGGCCAGTAAAATAAACCAGATGCTTTTTTCATTTGTACTTTATACATGGGATTTGAAAGTGTGTGAAATGTAGCAACATTGTGATGTGCAACATACACAACAAGGCGCCCTTCCCCACAGTGCTGGCACGCGTGCAGTGAACTTTTCAAGGTGTGCAAGTCATAATGGATGCAGACAGGCCCTTTAAAAAAAAAAGAAAAAAACAACCCCTGTCTATTCTGTCAAGTTGTAGAACTCCTTTAACAGCACTTTGCCACCAGTCCTGTCTAGTCACCTGTCTACCTTTGTTTAAAACTCTTGATGTGCATCTCACCTTAAAATGGAGGTTGAATGCGTCAATGGGGGTGTAATCATTCTCAGCGCTAAATAAAATATGGGTCTGTGTGCCGGTAGGCATAAGTAAATCTACTCAAGGACTTGCAGTTAACTAGGCCTACTTCATTATTTGACATCAGTTGAAACACATTGAAATGGCAGTTTATGCAGTTTAATGGCGGTCTACCTTCTGTTACTATTTCATTTATTGTCATCTCTGTTGCTTGACTTCTGATCAGCAAGCAAAAACGTATGTTTTCTTTATAACAACAGAAAACTCTGCACAACTATACACCAAGAAGAGGAGAAATTGATTCGGAGAACTTCATCACATAATAACCCATCGGTTTGTCTTTTTCAGCTGGTCAGGTCTGCTAGCTGCAGTGTTCTGTAACTGTAATGCTAACCTGCTCTGAGAAATGTGTTCTGTTAGTGTTGTCTTTGGGTAATTTGCTTATCACACTGGGAGTTACACATGTAAGTCAGTGCTTTTACTTTAAATATGACATTGGCATATGACATCCCTGAGTTGATTCATTTATTTAAGTTAATGTTTCACCAGGGATTTTGTAAACTTTGACTCGTGCAATCGAGTTATGTAATTTAGGATTTTGTGTGTCTGCCAGTATGATGTTTACCCTGAGTGTACCCACTACCCAGTATTTAATCAGAACAAATCTGGCGCCGATGCTAACATGCTACATTTCCCAGGCTGGTAAAGGCTGAGCAGTCAAGCTTGGCGCTGTGGAAGGATGAGACCCAGCACTTACTGGCTGACATGTGCAATCCATAACAGAATAATGAGATTCATCTGAACTGGAAGCTCGGAAATCGTCTTTTCTCTCTACTATTCCTCTCTCTCGCTCGCTCCATCTCTAGCGCTCAGTCTCTGGTTCTGCTTCTTCATTCTCTGTCTCCCTCTCTGTTTTTCTCTCCTCATCAACTCCATGTAAAACCAGGAAGCAGAAGATGATCTGCGGTGGGAGCGGTTAATGTTTTCCTGTACGGTCAACACTGTGAAAGAGATCTAAAACATCTAGCTACTGTGGTGTGACCAGGGCCCTCATTTATCAAGAGTTCGTAGAAAAAGCTCTAAATAGCAGATATGTAGACTGAAAGTGGTTTTTTTTGTTAAAAATATTGGATATTCAACAGATATTCACGCTCTGAATTAGCAATGTGACATGGTGAACTAAGGACGCGATCACCGGTATGAGTCCCGTGTGTCTAGCGGTGTAAACCTGCCCAGGAGACGGGGCTTCCTAGTGTAACCGTCGGGCAGCAGTACGCCTCTCTATAGAGCCATCGTTTGGTCAATATTTCTACACAATAGGCAAATTACAAAGTACCCTGCCCTAAACAATAGCTTAACTAAAGTGCAATTAAACCGGATACGTCTGTCGTTACAAAATGTTCCGAATGGATATAATATATTATATTAAAATCGCTGTTTAGAAATGTATCCCGCTAGCTCTACAACAGTAAAAGCAGGTAAAAAACTGCGTGGCCAGTGGAGCTCCAGTGTGAATGTAACACACTAACATAGACTGTAAAATACAGGTGACTTTTCATATGTGTACATTGGTGAAAACTATCGCAGACTTAAAGGTCCCCTATTTTACCACCAGGTGTGATGTTGATTACCCATTACAAGCCATGTCAAAATCTACCCTCTAATGACATAGATAGATCAGCCAGCCTACCAAGTGGACTGTACCAACTGGTGGGCTGCCCTATTTATCGTACATCTGGGTGGACACTCCCACTTGTGATGTCATTAGCTTTTGACATGGCTTGTAATGGGTAATCAACATCACACCTGGTGGTAAAATAGGGGACCTTTAAACAAAAAACAAAACGAGTACATGAGTACTCGTTGAGATTTGGAGATTTTATTATGAACTTCTATCTGGTCATTGGATTGTTCAACATTATGTTCAAATTAAACTAACGTTTGTCTACCAAACGTATGCATATGTGTGTTGGACAAGACTTTAAGAATAAAATACAGCAGAGAAGAGAAAAATAAATAATTATTATAATTAAAGAATTATTCTGTGTTTGTATGTCCTGGCTCTTACATTGATATTCTGCGCTTAGTATTTTCCACTTGTCTCTGTTGTATACTAGCAATGGGTTAACTTAGCAATTGGGTGTTTGAAACTCGTTCTTGTGAAATCCTTACTTTACTGACAGCGATTTACTGTTGCACTTTCTTCTAACAAATGTACTTATTGTAAGTTGCTTTGGACAAAAGTGTCTGCAAAATGCCTAAATGTAAATGTAAAATACTAGAATAGCACATAATGAAGTAAAAATATTGAACCACTTCAACAAATATCCAAAAGAAAAGTGGGCTCTTTATTCGTCAGGATGGTTCACTAAACAGTGATGTCTTTGTTTTTATTCTTTGCTGTGCTATTCTACTCAATGTTTTTTTCAATTCTATGGTAGGCTATGCTATTCTCGTAGTATCCTCATACCTTTCAATCACTCCTGCCATACACCGCTGTTTAACTCATCCCTGTCCCGGCTTTGACTCCAGTGAAGACGAGAGACAAGAGTGCCTTTCGCCGCGACTGTCTCACCTGGATCCTCTGTCACCCGAGAGGCTCTTTAATACCAGCGCGACATCACTCACCACGTCCCTGGGGTTGACAGGCTTAGCACTTACTGTGCTTAGATGGAGGACGTGTCGTCGCTCCGCCGAAAATCCGCAATTAAAAACACACCGCAGCGGCAACCCTCAGCTCAACTGCCTTCATCAAACCCGCTCTCCCTTCTTCCCCCAATCAACATTTTAGTTACATGGTGCCCCTTCCTCACCCTCTGGAATATTTACTCTGCCTGTGATGGAGTGACTGTCAGCTCTGTGGCATTTCCTCTGTTATTTTGGTGGTAAAAGAGAGACAAAAGTTTCCTTCCAAGAGGGCACATAATGGACCTAATGTGTAGTTATAAATATAAATATATATATATATATTCTTAGTTTTTTGCTTTTTAAATTATTTATTTATATTTAGTAGCCTCTGGCTTAAACTGCTGAGCTGATAAGTCAACAGGTTTTAAGCTAATATTTAGCCTAATACTTAGCTTTTCTCCAAGGTAGGGAATGGTGCACTGGTAATGGCTGGGAGGCTTAAAGGAGGGTGTGCACACATGCACACACACACACACACACACACACACACACACACACACACACACACACACACACACACACACAGCAGGAAGAGATATAGACTGACAGCTACCACAGTGATGCAGACTCTTATCGCTGCAGTGTAGATAGAGATCTACAGCGAGCTGGACAGAGATTATGAATTCATTACCTTGATACAGAAGCCAGCACAGCTCTCCGCTGGTGGGGGATGAGATCAGAGGGAGGATATAGGTGGGCCTATATAGACGCGATGGGAGTGGGGTGGGGGGGGACTGTCTGTGTAACATGCCGACACACCATTGTAGACTGCAGCTATAAATATGACCTGGATCTTTCTGTAGTAATATCAACCGTATACAAATATTACTGAAAACTGTTTAATATTCCTTAGTGGTTAAGTGAATAGTTTCTATGCATTCCTGTCTGAGACACATAGACATGCAGATTAGTTGTTACAGACTGCAGGGTTAAGTCAAAGGTTACACAGATTGACCCCTTGACAGATTGACGTTTTTTTGGAATCAACCTTTCCCACGATGCCACACGGCCATATTTGAGTTGTTTTTTTGATAATAAACAGATTTTTATTGTGTATTCAACCCATTTCTTAAAAATGTAATAATTTTAAGATTACTAGTCCAAAACACAGTTATATTTGCAGCATTTGAATCTTAACATGAACATTACGTACTCATGAACCAAAAATATATCTGGTAATTCTATAAAGTATGCATATATCTTCTATTGAATGTATGTTAATATATTGTCTAAAGCTATCTCTGGCCCTTATACAATACTATGAGCAAACTCTCATTCTCCATTTCTTCATTTGTTCTTGAATGTTTCATTCACACAATTGCGGAAGCAGGTAGAGGAGTGCATCCAAATCCAAACCAGTCTCACATCGAAAGGCAGAGAGAGAAAGAGACGAAACAGAGTGAAGGTGCAAACAGAAAGAGAGAGAACGAAGGACAACCATGTATGACTGTTGCACTCTGTGAATGTTAAAGCATACTGGCCACTTGCTATGCTGTCCATTCCTCAGTACGCTGCTCGTATCACATCTCCACGTGCACAATCTTGACAGGTTGTTACTGTGCCTTTAACGAGCTCCATTTTGTCCAAGTGTGTGTGTGTGTGATGTGCACATGTCTTTTTTCAACGTTCCTGGTTTTCTGAACTATTTTTCTCTTCTGTAGCTACCCCCTGTATAATTAATAGTTTATGGGGGGTTGCACACAGGCCAATGATCGAGTGTGTGTATGTGTGTGTGTGTGTGTGTGTGTGTGTGTGTGTGTGTGTGTGTCGACATTGTGCGTAGATCACTGGGTGAAATGTGCATATATGAGTTGGTATAATGAAGTACATGTCATTGCTACACCGTGTTCCCTTAGTGTCTGTTCATGTATCCATGTATTATTGAATATATATGTTAATAAACACCAAAAGAACACAGCACACTGGCCCTGGCCCGAATATGTGCACGTAAAATGGCAAATAGCGTACCATACTGTATCGTACCATTTACTAATATTTAGTCATTTAGCAGACGCTTTTGCCCAAAGGGGTTCGGCATCTTGGTCAAGGATGCACAAAAGGTACGCTGCGGCGCTGAGCACCCTATGGCAACACAACTACACTATCATGCCCCTCGTCCTCAATATATTGGTGGTTGTACCCTGCCTCTCCGCTGCCCTGCTGTCTGACGAGCGGCCCCCCTCAGTGGGTAGGGCCACCGGCAGACTGGCTGCCTCCAGCGCTCCATCTCCATGGCTGCCTGGCTTCCTTATTTGGTGCTGGTGGGTATGGAGCATGGGGGAAGGAGAGAGGGAAAGGGGGTGGATGGGGGGGGCAGCGGCACTCTGTTTACACGTGGGGTCGGGGGGTCATCGCTGCCAGAGCGCCACAGAGCAAACACAGACCCTGCCACTTACTGACAAGAGATGTGGAAAATAAAAAAAAAGGAAAATAAAAGAAAGTAAAGGGGGGAAAAAAGAAAGAAAGTGAGCGATTGCCCCCAAGGCTGTGGAAAGAATGGAAATATAGACCGGTACACACAGACCAACACAAAGCAGAAGATAAGTACAAACAAACACAGACAAAGCAACAAGATTGCATCCACAAACTATATAACATTTTTCACTCTCTCTCTCTCTCTGTCTCTCTCTCTCTGTCTCTCTCTCTCTCTTTCTCTCTCTCTCTCTCTCTCTCTCATGCTTGTTCACTCTCTACCACTCTCTAGTCCTCTCCCGCTACTGATGTTGGCCGAAGCTAGCTAAAGTGGCAGGGGAACATAAACTCTAACAGTGCCAGTGCTACATTTGCTCTTAGCTGCTTGACTGATCGCCTGCCTGCCTTCCTTCCCCGGCTTGATGTTTATGCTGTACCCGGCCCGGGACAGAAAAGATTCGCCCACACAGCACTGTGCTCTCAACCAGAACCTAAGTAGATCTGGCAAGCCCGAGCCACGGTCCCATTCACTCACACTCCCCTGGATTAGCCTGTAGTGCCGCAGGCTAATGTAGCGCTGCCTGCATTATGCCCAAGATAGCATCTTCCCACCCGACCTCGCATAAAAATCATGAACATCAAAGGGTTTTGCGGGGCATCGTCAACACGTTAATATCAGGGTTTTTTAGTTGGCTTGAAAATTCAGATGTAGTTGACCCCAACTACTTTTCGGAGTTAAACTCAAATGTCTGTATCGGTATTTAATACAGATCTCGCGTTATATAAAGGTTTGAAAAGTTTGTGTTCAGGGCAATACAACAGGATGTTGAAATGTAGGGTTGAGTTGTGAGTTGTGTGTGGAACAATAGGAACGCTTAGATTTGTTGGTACGGTTTCCAGGCGAAAATGATGTAACATCGGCGCCACAAAGTGCAGACAAACAAAATGAAAAACTATGTTTCGATTAACAACAGAGAAGGATGTGCCCTGACTGAAACACACACAAACACACACACACAATGGGATTCTCTTTAAAATGCAACACGGCATGCTAGGCTTCAACCATCAGCTGATTACAGAACAGAAAACACATTTTTGAGTCTCACAAACCATGAAATTATATACACTGCTGTAATCAAATCCATTAGCGTCAGTCTACGGGTCAATTTACATTTCTTTAAATGTGGCAACAAAAAATTTGAGCGTACAAAAACGAATAATGTTAATTTATTGCTAGGTTATTGGGTTTGGTTGTTATTTTCGTTTTTGTTCGCTTTCATGTCTTTCATTAAATGGGGAGTACCATGGTTTAGTAGACAAGGGCAACGCCATCTTTAGATTGGGTGGTGGTGATGGTGGGTGCTGTCTATTTTCAGAACCATTAACCACCCTGTCAGAGAGCCAGCCGTGTGTGCGAATGCCAGTTCACATCTCCTGCAACACAGTGCCTCCAACTGCCAAGATTAAAAGAGGCCTTTGTCTAATTGTGCCGCTAACATGCTAGAAGCCATTTCAGGAATAGCCCACCACTCACCACCACTCTGCCCCCCCCCCCCCACCTCCTTCAGCGCTGCTCTTTAAAGTTTAGCCAAAGGTAGCTGCCGTCGACTCATTCAGGTGTGAAGACCCCAGGGAGCTGGCCAAGTCACTGCCTGCTTAGAATAGTTCACCCTCTCCCTGGGCGCAGACAGGAATCTGAAACAACAGCGCACGCTCTGGCGCTGGACCTAGCCAGTAAATATCCAGCCAAAATGTATCACAAAAACAACAAAAAGCTCCCACATATTATGGAAATGAAATGTGATTTTTAATTAAATATGAAATAGGATAGTCGAGTAGTCAGGCTATTTAACTACCAGCTGAAAGGTTCTGGGTTTGAACCCCAATGCCCGCATTCGGGATGCCCCTTAAAATGACAAGACAAAATGACAATGTATTGAAAGAACAAACTAAATGTATTGTCGCTTTGGATAAAAGTGTCCACTAAAAAATCTCTACCTCCCTCTCCCTCTCTCTCTCTCTGTCTCATTGCTGGTTGAGCGCATGATGGGGACTCAACTGTTTTATCTCTCTGCGTTCCCAACACTTTAGCAAGGGAAATGAAGCAGGTCAGAGAGGAGAACTCTGTATCATCCTAGCCCAATATGCCAAACACAGCTGTTACCACGCAACTGGTTCTCCCTCCCCGGAGGCGAAGGGAGGAGCAGCAGAAGAAGACGAGGAAGAGGAGAAAAAAAGAAGAGCATGCTGTGAGTGTAAGCCACACACACACATCTGCTTAACCCGACAGTCAACAGCGTTTACAATCAACGAATGGCATGCAAATGAGGACGTAGCCTAATGGCAAATGACAACCAGACACGCTTTTGTACACTCTAAACTAAACGTGAATACGTAGTGCATGTGGTACACTGGTGTTGTTTGGAAGTACGTTTTGGTAACATTTCCTCTTCACATATCTCAATAAATGTATGTATAATGGTATAATTAGCCAGTGTGTGCCGATTAGTATATGTCTTCAATATATATCTGGATATTTTTGACATATAATCTAGGCTATAAAGCGATTCAGCACCTCGTTTACAAGAGATCTGATCAGGACACCGACAATACAAAATAAAAAATGACTAATACAAATACAAACTCTAGTTAATTGATCCTATTTAAACAGGACTCTTCCACAAACACAGAGGGAGATGGAGCGACAGACCGAGACCCTCTGAAGCAGGATCTGCTGGAGTGAATGTGATGTGAAAGGAGGAGGAGGTGGGAGAAGTAGAGGAGGAGACAGGGGGACAAAGAGCAGGTGTCCCTCAGTTTTAAGCTGCGGTGACAGGTAGATGATAGTCAGTTCTCAGCCCCACTTCAGCCGCCAATACAGATGGATGGACTCAACAAAAGAGCGAGAGAGAAAAGAAAAGAGAGAGGAGGGGAACCAGACAGCAGATTATTCCACTTGATTTGAACGACAAAGTGGATGGACAACAGCAGTGTAAAAAAAACCCAATAGGATGGAAAAACAAACTGATTCTGAATAAGTTTGCGGTACCATGAATTTATACTGCTGAGGGATAAAGAAAGAGAATATGGTATTTTTTTTCCAACAATTTGGTATAAACTTACCAATGGAGGTGTTTTCAAAACCTCTGTAGCTCCATATCTTCAGCTGTTCCAGCGCCGTCTTCCCCTTCGTCTTGTTTTTGTTCAATCGTTCGTACCTTGAATGTGCAAAGAGAGAGAGAGAGCGAGAGAGAGAGATGGAGATGGAAAAGGGAGGAGAGGGGGAGAGAGAGAATGAAAGAGAAACATTAATGAAAAGGACTGCTAAATGAGCTGCCTCCGACCTAGAGCACTCGAGCTGGGGGGACTCAGAGATGGTTTTGCCCTCCCCCCTATCTCTCTCCATCTCTCCCTGGTTCTCGCTCCATCTCGCTGGCCTTTGTGACCACAGCGCGGTGCTTCTGTGGGCCAAAGAGAAGGCTTGCCACTGATTGCCTGTGAGCATCAATGTGTGAATCTGCATGAAATCCCACTTGGGCTCTTTTTTTGATCATCTCCCACTTCACATCTCTAATGAGCTTGGGCCGAAACTTTTCTTCTCTGCGTGGTTATGTGTGTGTGTGTGTGTGTGTGTGTCAGTGTGTGCTAGAGTGTGTGTGTGAAACATTTATGTGCCGCTCAGCTGAAAATCAATAGGTTATTACTGCGCACATAGATTTGTTGCACACATGTGTGCCCATGCCACACAATCGTTCATTTTCTGTGAACACAAATATTCCTACAGATGTACAATAAGCGTGACATATTCTCGAAATAATTACACTGTGTGTTCTAAGGAAGCGAAATAGATTTAAAATATAGACGTACGGACAAACAAACACCAGAGCCATGTAACTGTAAACGGCTCGGTTCCATGCATTAGCAAAAGCAGCTGCCACACCGCCACAAAAAGGGAAGCCGCCCGGTCGGCCGGCCCGAACACACTCCACCTCATTCGGTATTCGGTCGGTGCTGTCCGGCAGGCCAGGGGCCGGCACGGAGGAGCAGAAGAGGTGGAGGAGGAAGGCTACCTCCAGCCAGATGTCAATGTAGCTCATTATTACCCTCCGACTGTGACTCTAGAAACGGTCCGTCTTCACAGGCTGGAGTGCCCACGCGCTGGAGCGCGAAACTCTTACTGCCGTTACTACTACAGCTGTTTACTACTACAGGGAGCACGGACCACACAGGCCAGGATGGATCCCTGCGCTGAGAAGACATCACAGGGAAGGTATAGTGTGGAGGAGGGTGGCGTACTACGCGCAGGTGTGCGTTTCCATGACAACTGGCCCACACGATCCCCCTCTCTTTATGACTGGCTGGCTGCCAGGGTCATGTCGGCCCTCATCAGCCAATCAGTGTCGCCTGAAAGGCAGACTGTGGGGTGCCACCCGAGAACACCTGTGTGTGTGTGTCTAACTGTGCACAGCTTTGGTTTGCAAAACGTTTCATAACATATCTCCCAGTGTGTTTGTGTTGTTGAGATATGTGTGCTGCATGCACTGAATGCTTCCAACGAAAAAGTTGTGTTTGTGTGTGTATGTGTGTGTGTGTGTGTGTGTGTGTGAGAGAGGTGTGTGTGTGTGTGTTTGATGAAGAGGGAGGCGGACTCCCATCCCCTCAAGATCAGGTGTGTTTGAATATAATTTGACAGCACTCCTGGCTGTGTGTGCGTGTGTGCTTGCGTGCGGCGTGCGTGCGTGCCGGCGTGTGTGTGTGTGTGTGTGTGTGAGAAGAATCTAGTGTGCAAAGAGAAAGCAAAGAGGCTCTGCTTCCCTCCTTCCTTCCCTCCACCTGCCTGCCAAGTGCACTGCAAAGGGAGTGTGTTTAATGCACAGCATTTATTCACCGCACACCTGCAGTTTACACTGCCGCTCCCCCTGTCGCACAAGACGCTCCTCTTCGCTGGGCGCTTCGCCATTCATCAGCCGGAACAGCGCCGCGGCCCGCTAGCATCGAGGGCTAGCGTCGCTGCACCGCCGTCTGTGTCATGATTAAGCTTCAGTCAGTTCTGGCATGGAAAACCGTACCATGACACTGACAGGTTTAGCCCTGCTTAAAACTGGCGTTGGCAAAAATGAGCGCCAGCGGTGGTCACCACGGAGATCGGTGGGTGTTTGTTTTTGTGTTTTCCTTTTTTTTTTTATGGAAGTGAGTGAGATGCTAGCTTCTTTATCTCCGCTTGTGCGGCATGCGGCTCTTCGGTAGTTTTGTTTTTCTCGTGACCCTGCAACATATTGGCAGGCGGTGTGGTGAGTGTGCCGCGACAGATGGCGGGCGCAGCATGTCGCGTGGTAAATCGGGAGCTGAAAACATTCGCGCTCTCTCGAAGGTGCTGTACATACACCTCCATCTCTTTCTCCCTCTTCCCTCTCCAACTGCAACGTCAACAATTGAAATATCGGGTCTGGTGGGTCTATACATGAGAATATTTGTGTATTCTTTGACACAGGTTTATAAATTATATAAGACAAAAAAACTAATCACATTCACAAGGCTTGCATATGCAGATTAGTGCAAATGTCAGAGTGTAGCAAGACGGTAGATTAGAGTACTGCATTAACGATGAGGGGGAAAAAACTCATTAGAATCCAGAGGTTGTTTCTATGGAAACATCATCTTCCTTAACTGTCTGCCTCATTAAACATAGTCACCTACTAGACCCGATCTCCAACATTTACTTTTTTTTTTCTTCCTTTCTTTCCTCCTCTCAGCCTCTCCACCTATCACCCCCCCGCCCCCCCCCTCTGAATGGCGGAGCTTGGGCTAGTCTAAGGGTGGAGTATTTTGGGATAGCATCCGGTCCTCCTACTAGCAAAACGCAACTCTCGGTCTCTTTCTTTCTGTGAGCTGCGTACGTCAGTTAACAGAAGAAGAGGAGAAAAATCCCTCCCTCGGACGCCCCTCCCTCCCTCTCGCCACTATTCGCACATTCCTAAGCCTCCACTTCCAGGCGTCCTCCCTCATGACATGAGCACGCCTGGGCACGAGGTTAGGCTGTTTACAAGAGGAGAGGAACAAATTAGAGGTAAAATAGTAACATCATCGGGAAAGGTTTCAGTTAGAGGTTAGAGTTAGCGACGATTAGAATGGAGGACGACGGAGGCGACTTCAAAACCTATTCAAGGAGACACAAAGGCACCAGCATCCTGGCGCTCTGAGACAAAGGACACTGTTTGGTTTCTAACCTTTGCTGCTCGAGTCAAATGTATTCCTGACCACTGCAGGCAGCTCCCTGACCCACAAACGTGACCACAACGATCTAATGCCTTTTCCTTTTCCTTTTCTCAGCCGCCACTGAGATAATGTATAACAAAAATGCTGAATAAGTGTATTGTCCTAAAATTGTGTTTGGGAGAGAGATATTGAAACAGGTTAGCTTCGTGACCACTGTGAAGCTAGCCTAGACGGTTTCATGAAGCAATTTGGTTGTAGTTGTGCCAATATTGACTTTGCTTTTTCATTGTTCTCAGCCTCACTTGGAAGCCACTTTGGATGACAGTGTCTGCTAAATGACTGAATATAAATGAAGAATCATGACAAAAAACTGTCATCACTGAAAAATGACAGTATATTATAAAAGTGCATTTCATGTGATATATAGTGCAGTAATTACGTACTCATATGTATTACTATGTAATTTAAGTGTTAAATCACAGTGCTGTACAGAGGTAATATACATTAACAGAAGGTATTTCCATGCTATCAGAATTAATTACATGTCTACTTAACTGGTAGACATTCAGCAGATGTATACTAAATCAAAGCCAGGTAGCAGTAATCACCATTAATGTTATACTTACAGCCATGTCCATTGTGTAGCATACATCATTGTGTAGCATACATGGCCATGAACTTGACATTGTTAATTAGCACGGCTCAAGTACAACATAAATACCCAGTACTTCACAGCACATTATAATGATGACATTGTTGCCATATGTCATGTCATATACTGGTATATTTTAAAGTTTTTATTATGACTGATTAGTATTATTTCTTTCACCATCAATCTGTACAGCAAGACATGACCAGATTTCCTTCCAAATGAACAAACCACTACTCATCGCTGACTTCCTATACCATCGCTGAAGTGCAACCCCACCGACCCACGTATCCACCAAAGCCCTCTCATTTCCAACGTACTGCTTCAAAGTGGCCATAATCCACGGCTCTCGTGTTTGTCCGACAATTCAATTGTGTGTGTGTGTGTGTCTCTCTCTCTCACTCTCAGCTGTTGTTACTAAAGGAGGGGAGAGACGCGGTTCCAGCCCACCACTCTGGGCTTCACGGTGGAGTTGTTTCATTAGTCGGGGGGTCTTGTGTGTCGTGGAGATAAACGGCATGTTATTTTGCCCCGACGAGGGGCCAGAAAAGCCTGATCGTAATTACTGCCGGGGCTTACCCGCCGCTAACCCCTCCGCTAGGTGACACTAACTTAAAAGACAACCTGCTGCTGACACTCAAGATAGGAATATTGACATTCGCGTGAGGACAAGTACCGATGTGCAAGCGCACACACACACACACACAGTAATCAGTGCATGTGAGATTGGAGTGCAGTATCATTTATGAGGGACGAAGAGGGTAGGTGTGTCCGTGTGGATGAGAGTGCATGTTCTAATTTGATTGTCTGTGTGTGTGTGTGCGTGTGTCTGTGAGTGTGTGTGTGTGTGTACGAACAAGCTATGCATTAGTATTGCTAGGATTATGTCAGTATCTGTGCATTTGTGTGTATGCAATTGAAAAAATGGGTGTGTGCACCACCACAGGCAGATTGCAAAGTGAGTGTATGTGTGTGTGCCGTGTTCAATGCCTGTGACGGCTCGTGACTAATATTCAATTACACTACGGCTGCTCCCTCATTGCATGTGTGCGTGTGTGTGTGCATGCGTGCGTGGCGCTCTGTAAATCAGCCCTTCTGTCAGTCCTATAGTCGATATTAATATTCACATCTCCATAAATAATGTTGTGGTGCGACGTCATGCTAACGGCGCTTGATAGCCATGATAAGGGCCGTGTGTGTGTGTGTCTGTGTGTGTGTGTGTCTGTGTGTGTGTGTTCCATGTGTGTGTGGAGTAAATCCCTGTTGTCCTTCACTGGGGACGTGTGTGACATTGAGCTGGAAAACTGCCAAGATGGTCACAGATGTGGCCCTCTGGCTCACCAACCTGGGCTTTAGAGTGTGTGTGTGTGTGTGTGTGATACGCTTAGTGTGGTCAGTTGGGGACAGTCGAGGGGGTGGGGGTGGGGGGGGGGGTTAGGGGCAGCTGGACCCTGTGGATTAATTATAGTAAATCACCATCCGAGCTCCGTCCTGGACTGCTGTTGGGACAGTGTATGATGTGTGTGTGTGTGTCTGTGTGTATGTAATGTAAACTGTGTGTGTATGATATGATGTGTGTGTCTGTGTGTGTGTGTCTGAGAAACAGTGACAGAGAGAAAGACAGAGGGTCCAGAGGATGCATGGAACAATGTCCCTACTGTATTCTCCCGCAGGCCCATAACTCTTACTCTCTCTCTCTCTCTCTCTCTCTCTCTCTCTCTCTCTCTCTCTTTCTCTCTCTGAAAGCTAACATATCAATATAACAACTTTATGCTGCGCGCCACAAATCTCCGTATTAGCTCGTTGTCTACGGAGACGACGGCCCTCTTCAAAACGGTGACGCGAGGCAGAAAGATCAACTCGTAAACTTGACCCTGAGGGCAAAAATGTAGACATAAATCAGCAGCGTACAAAAGCAGATTGCGGCAGACAATCGCTACAGTCAGTGGCGTGAAGCGTGCCGTGATACGAACAACCCGCACACAATTAGGGCTGGAGACCAAATAAAAGTCAATTTTCATCCTTTCCCACTTCCTATTTCCAGCATGCAGAACTACAGGGAAATAAGAGCTCTTTTTTGAATACATATTTGAGGAATGAATAAAAATGGAAAGCCCCCCATGCTCCGCACCCCCCACAGGGGCTTACTTGTTAATAATTAAACTGATGAATACATAAATCACTGCAGAGCAATCAGAGAAATAGTAATCAGCTCTTAGGTTAATCCTTCTATGTGTGTGTGTGTGTGTGTGTGTGTGTGTGGGGGGGGGGGGGGGGGGGGGGGGGGGGGGGGGCGGGAAGTCCACTGAAGCTGGGTGCTGTGATTGGTCGGCTGGGCAAAAGGGAAAGTGGGTGTGGACTACAACCATACAAACAGCACTTATACCCCATCCAGAGAAACACACACTTTTACTTTTGCTTAACTACTTCCCCAGTATCACAAATCCAGACAAAAACTGCCTCAAATTGGGGGACTGACTTCAGCCAACAAGCCCCCTCCCACTCCTCCCTCCCCTGGAAGTTCTGGACCAGGGGTTTGGCAAAGCCCAGATCATCCTCTCTAATCCAGCCTCATTAAGAATGAGCTGCATGATAGCTCGCCACCATCAACATCCACCCCTCCTCTCTCCTCCCCAACACCAACCACCACCCATAAGTGGTGTCTTTGATGGCTATTTGATTTAATAAATGACTGCAGAGCTATGCTGGCCTCGCTTGCTGCAGTGGCTTGGATTAAAATTAAATTAAATTACAAAATAATAAAAGCAAAGCTTTCCGGCCACACCCAGGTGAAGCTAATTTAATATAACAAACTCAGTCAACATGATTCTTTCTGCAGGCCGAGCATTGCTGACCAAGGGAACTTAAGTGACTTCTTAAGACTGTGAGCCTTATCTTAGCAGAGAGAAAGAGGCCTCGCCCACAGAAGCAGCTTGTTCCAACGAAAGGCACCTTCAAGGGAAAACAGACGGGAAAAAAAAAAATAAAAGCATTTTTGAAGGGCCCTTGAAACCGAAAGAAATCAATTATTTAAATGATTACAGTGCTCTTTGGGATGGAGTGAACAGCTTGTGGACAGGACATGAAGCCAGTGAACATACTCTGACACAGACCAATGTCCCAGAAGGTCACCAGCTCATGGAATCGGGCCGCAAGCCCCTTGGGCAGAACACCAGGAACACACAGAAAGAGCACAGAAACGTTCCCCGTAGCTTTAGCGACTGGCGAAAGAACTGACTCTGACTCGCTCTCGCTCTCTCTTTCTGCGGCGGTTCTTAAATAAATTAAAGCTATGCTATTCTCCCAAGATGAGATCTCGGTACTCAAACACAGATAAAAAATGTAGGCCCATTTAGCCGTGTGCTCGATGTAACCTAGAGCGCTGTGGTTGCAGGAAGCGGTATTCAATCAGCGCTGTGTCACAGTTGTGTCATAGCGTAGCCACACTAGCTCTGCCACAACCGCCTCCTGCCCAACCCATCTTCAACTGTCTCTCAGTTAGAAGGTCACTTCCAGCTGAGTGCTCTGTGTGCTCATGAGCTAAGCACAGAACGGTCTGGTAGATGCTCTGCCAGTTGCACGGGATGTTAAATAAGGGGCAGGATAGTGTCTATTATTTGACTTCCAACCTGAAGGGTACTAGGTTCAATACCCCAATGTCTACAAACTACTTGTAGGCATTGATCAAGGTTCTTGCCTACCCCCTAACTGCTCCTTAAAGACCTGCATCTGAAATCACTTGTCGCTTTGGATAAGGCATTTCACCTGTTTACTACTCCTAAAGTTCATGAGCTAGATTCAGCACTTAATAGGGGAAAAGGGTGAAAAAACAAATACCAGACGTATGCAATGTCTCTATCAATATATTTTACCTGTCTTGCTTCCATTGTTCCTAGAAGATGGATCGCACAAATCATTAGATGCACTATGTAAATTATTCAGTAGAAAAAACTGAGAAAAAGAGATGGCAGTTCCTCCTACCTCATCATAAACAATCAAGCAGTTGTGAAAAAAACATTCTGAATTCAAAATCTCCACAATGTCCAAAACATTATTTTTCAAGACAAGGCTGAAAGGAAAAAAAAAAGGGGATATTCATGTAATGAGTTTCCTTTCTAAGAATCCAGGGTGTAAAGTTTTGGGCAATAGTCCCCCGCTCGTTAAGCGCGGGCATCGCAACGGAAAACAAAAGAGTTGAAGCGCGACGGGATTTCGCCTTTGACCTTAATTACAGCTTCCTATTCACGGCGCGGAGTGCGGCGATCCATCAGGTGATGCCTCCTATTGTGTCTTTCTGTGTTACCTGGCTTTCATTACCCTTTTGTCTTTCGGCCCTCCTTGAAACAAAGGACGGTTTCCTTGATCGAAACCTCGGCCTGCACAAAGAAACTGTCTCGGGGGGGGCGGGGGCTGCCAACCACCAGCACTATTATTACAAAAAAACACACACACACACAACTTCATTTGAATATAAATGCCCCTTGTAAATTAAAAGGCCGTAAAAAGTACATCAATTAATCTCATCACATAACACTTTTTTACGAAGAACAATGGGGTCTAATATTGTGTGGGAGTATTCAAATGAGAACGCACATTTAATATTTTAAGCTTTAAAAAAATTACAATGCAAGAGGCCCCTTTAGAAACTGAACAAAAATAATAAATTAAAATAAAATTATATAAAGTACATAAATGAAATGCAGGCCAGAACAGGAGCTGGGTGGTTTTCCCCCTACGTAGAATGGATTAACCTAATCAAAGGATTAATCAGACTTGAAACACAGGAGGATGCTGCCGCTGGAGTCTTTATCCGAGTTGCGTCAGGCGGGGAAAATTAAGACGGAGAGGGCGTAGGGAGACCGCATTTCCCACAACCCCTCTTTCTCCCCAGAGGTCCTCCCTGTTGCCAAAAGGCCTAGAAGACAGAGGGGGGAGTTAAGACCCTTCCTTGGTTCCTCGATCTCCCAGGAGCCCTCACTGGAACTGAGTCTCTCCCACGAAGAGATCCCTAATATAATGAGGTAACAAGCTTGGAAGTTTGCTAGCTCTGCATCGCTATCTTTGTTAACTCCTGGTTGTGTGTTAAACAAAGCAAGGGGTTTGTAATTACTGCTGCAATGATTGTACCATTTAGTACTATTGCTACTTTGCAGGTGCTTTAATCCAAAGTGACTTCCAATGATTTCAGATACATCGGTGTTACTTATCTTGCTCAAGGGTGCCTACAGGTAGGGGACCGAACCCAGAACCTTTTGGATGGGAGTCGAAACCACTAGACTGTGCTGCCACTATCCACTATTGGGTCTTAAATTGAACAACCTGCCCTTGTAACTTGCAAAAGACAGAACGATTGGTACTGCACATCAAATAGATCATCAAAATGAAAAGAAGGTCAAATTGAACTGTGGACTCGAATGAGGAGAAAAACATGACACAAGGTGTTAAAAAATACTCAACACACTCATTGTACACCAGTGTATTTCTCACAGAAAGCAGAATCACCATATCTGCTCTGTCCTCTACCTACTGTCCCTTTGGACATGGCTGATCTCTACCATTGCTCCCTCCACCAAGACAAAACAACCAGCAGGGCATCTGCCATCATGAAGTGCAATCCTCTCTAGCTATTCGCAAGGCGATTTAAAGGCGCAATGAGCCGATTGTTTCTGAGACTAGCGGAAATTAGCTGGAGATGTGACAGCCCCCTCATAACAAGGGCTTCAAATCCGCAAGGAGGCCAAGTGATTTGACTTCTTTTTAAGCCCTCCCTGAATGACCATGCCCATGAGTGGCCATAGGCGCCGATCCCGTGGGTGCTCCGGGGCTCGAGCACCCACTGGCAACGCTGAGCACCCACTGGCCAATCGGGATGGTCGATCAAAAAAAATAAAAAAATAAAAAATAAAAAGAGCGAATGATTGAAACTTGTGGTGAAACTGTATCTTTAAAATGAACTGCATTTACTTAAATCGTATTATCCAATTAAAATCATTGCAGCTCTGTGCGTTTACACGTTAGCTTAGCGTAGTCACGTAACCAATCGGATGATCGGATTTGGCTGCTTTTTTGTGACGCGAAAAGGTGACTGTGGGAGCATCACAGAGTTTCATGGAGATGATCTGGATGAAGGCAGGCTGACACTTCACCGTGACATGTTCATTGACATAACCAAACAGAGGGGTGTTTGCATAAAAACATTTCGAGATGCTGTGGATTTCCTGAAAGGAGAGCATGGCGAGCCGCTGCGGACCCTGCTGCCAGAACTCACCAAACTGATCAGACTTGGACTCACTGTTCCCGTGACCTCTTGCACATCAGAGAGGTCATTCTCAGGCCTGCGGAGACTCAAAACGTATCTACGCGCCACGATGGGACAGGGAAGACTCAATCACCTTGCGGTGTTGAACTGTCACAAAAACATTACAAGGAGCCGCAATCTGGATGCTATAGCCGATGAGTTTATCACTCGCACAGCTGCCAGGAGGAGCACGTTCCTCCTTAGGAAATAGACAATAGCAGACAGTGGTGAGTGACTGACTCAAAATGTTCTTTCCTTAAGTAGCCTAGTAAATTAATTAAATTAAAAATTAATAGGCTACTGTGTTTTTTGCTTAGGCTATGTGTTGCTATAGGTTACCTTTAATTATACGTGCAAGCGACATAATTAGTGTTACGTTGTGAAAAAAAAAGTGTTACGTTGTGGCCAGTGTGCATAATACTGCTGCCTTCAGACTGTGTCGTATTTAGTTGTGGTTGGTGACTATCTATGCAATAAAAGTCAGTTTGAGACAATCATTACCTTGGTGGCATTAATTTAATTTGAGCACCAAAAAAAATAATAATAATAATAATTGAGCACCCACGGGCAAAAACATAAATCGGCGCCTATGTGAGTGGCCTAAACCCATGGACATTTGGAGAGCTCGGAAAGAAGAAGGATATATGGCCTTAATCTGCGTAGAATAAATATTGAGAGAATAAATAAAAAAACACAGAAAAGGATTTATCGGTCTCCATCTGTCTGTGTTTAACACATCTGGCACATCTGGTGTCAGAGGCTACTATGGGGCTTGACCAAGAGAATACAAAAATTCACAGAGAAAGCTAAACATGGACAACTATATGCTGCTGTTTTAAAACAGAGTGGGCTCTGGCTCTGCTTGTGAGGCTGCTGATTCAGCGTTCGGAAACACCTTGCTGACCCCAACCACAGTCTGAAAACACTGTCTATATATATAATGTACACATGTGGTGGATGATACTCACCATAAAGGAGGTTGGAACTGCACCCTGGGAGGTTGGAATTGCACCCTGACTTACCTAGAAATGTAAGTTAAAAAAAGAATCTATCTGAAAATGTCACGAAAACCTCAATTCCTCGACAGCTGACTTTTCTTGTGTTTCTGATGACAACAGCTGGCTGAACATTTCAACCAATCATAACATATTTATTTCTGCTCCCCCTCTTATATAAAGCCTCCAAACACAGCTGGCTACCGAGTTATGTCACTTTTACATCATCCAATCAAATCCTCAAGGATCAAACCACATTCCACTTATGTTTTTTTTTATCCTGCGCTCATAACTTTTTCTTTTTACATATACAACTTACTTACCAAACTCACTAAGGTCTGAGCATCCATTTCATGTTGTCTTCAAAAATACAAGGAGCAGGAAATGTTGACAAAGACTTCATATAATTGGAGTGCTGCTCCCTCAACATTACAAAGCCACGTTTGCCTTTATGAGTAATCATTATATTTTTGGAGCCAGGCAGCAGAGTAGGGAGAGTGGGGAGGAGGGCGGCTATAAGAGATGCAGCCGTGGTCAGTCAAGTGGAGTCAGAGTCCCTGAGCAGCACCGGATAAGCCGCAGAATAGATAAAAGGTAAGAAATGAACAAAAACAAAATGGTTTTGATCTCCCCAGCATCCCTGCGTAGCAATGTATTGATTGGGATGGGGAAGGGAAGGGAAGGGGGGGGCATCACAAGAGGTGAGTGGGGGAGATCAAATGCTCTCCCAGCGCTCTGGACACCCGTGTCTGTTTGAACACGAGCGTCTCACCGCGCCTAATCTAATCACACTTAAAAGAAAGCACACAGGCAAACACGGGAGCAGATATCCCTTAACGGAGTAGTGTGTGTGTGTGTGTGTGTGTGTGTGTGTGGGGGGGGGGGGGGTCAGTCTTGATAGCTTTGTGATCAGATAACACACTGTTCCATCACCACTGTGTCTCTTTCCAGCACTCCCAAACCTCACCCTTCAACTTTGATCCCCAACCTCCCCAGAACCTTCCCCACAATCATTTCCTGCCCCCCTTAGTTTCAACCTCCACCAAACCTCCACCTTAACCTTACCCACAACCTCTTCCAAACCTAATCCTCAACCTTACCAAATGCCTCCCCCCAAACTCTCCCCAATTCAATATGCCTCTTCTGACACAAGGGGGACTTTTTCTACTATGAGGTCTGGAGGCTCTAGGAATCGGTGTGTGGACCATTAGTCCACTCCGCCACATGAAGTTGTTTGGGCCATACATCGAATTGAAACCTCCACCAAATAAATATTAACTAAATATTTGTATTTGGCTACTGTTATATATTTGTATTTGGCTACTGTTGCTTTCTACTGTTGCTTTCAAAACACCTTGGTCAGGAATGGCCTGAACATGACATGTCAGCATACGACCCAAACAGGCACCAACAATTGAGACCACACATACCTTTTAGGTTTAATTCATCCACGTCAAGCATACTCCTATACTCCTATACTCCTATACTACTATACTACTATAGCTTGTATTCTCACACATTCCCTGCTAAAACAACCCCATCATATATATATATATATATATATAAATTGGCTGTGCTGACATTGACACGTGAGGAAGAGGAATTACGGTTTCACTGTACATAACGGCCTTGGCTATAACCAGACGGACACTCCCGTTATCGACCCTGGCGAATTCAGGAAACGCCGGGTGATAATGCGTTGACGGATGACTTGCCACACATGCTTTAGTACGACAACCAATATATCTCTCTCTCTCTCTTTACCCCGCACCATTAGATGTTATTATGTGATACAGTATCACACCGAGGCTTGGAACCAACCACCAGGAAGTGACACTGGTACAGTGTCAGAGTAGAAAGGCATTGTGGGAAATCTGTTGATGTCTGTCTTCCTTCACAATCATAATAGTAATAACTATTATTATTATTATTATTATTATTATTATTATTATTCTAATAATAATAATAATAATTATTATTATTATTATTACAAACTACATTTTGAAAGCCACATGCATATTAAAGCGGATACGTTAAAGTAAAATATATATTTTAGGATATATTTAATTGCAATATACGCCAATATGTCTTGTTATAGACCTTGTAATTTTACATTCAATTAATATTATCGTATAGCTTATAACAACTGTGTGTGTGAACAAGCCATTGTGAAAAAAAAGGAAGTATTTTCCAACGACCTGCAGTACCTTAGTATCTACCTTCAGGGGCCTCCCTGTGTTCTTTATATCTATTTGCTGTATCTACCTCCCAAGACCTTTGGACCTGTCTGTCTTATTTGCATCCTAGGGAGTGTTCAGCAGGAGCAGGCTAAGGTTAGCCGCTTCTCAGCCTCTGGTTATTTCCAGATTCCATCTTCTTCCCTTCCTGTCACTTCTCTCTGAAAAGAAAGTCAATCTCTCTCTCTCTCTGTCTCTCTCTCTCTCTGTCTCTCTGTCTCTGTCTCTGTCTCTCTCTCTCTCTCTCTCTCTCTCTCTCTCTCTCTCTCTCTCTCTCTCTCTCTCTCTCTCTCTCTCTCTCACCCTCCCCCTCTCTGCCATTCTCTCTCCCTCTCTCGCCTGAAATAGATGTAGCCACAAGCTACACAGCAGGCAGTGGGCTAACATTCACACACCAAGTCCAATATACCTGCAGGGAGTCTCTATGTCTGTGTGTGTGTGTGTGTGTGTGTGTGTGTGTTTATGTTCCTGTGAAAGTGTACCTTAGCCTTTCACTTGATGTCAACAACATGCTACACATGACATGCTAGAAAGTGGTGGCGGTGGCAATTCAAAATAAAAGCCCTTACTGAACCCCAACTATAAATAAAATGGCAGTAATAACCCATAACTTAGGCTACGCTGGGGCTATTCTGAGTACAGGTGTGGTTTAGAAATGATAACCTTCGTCTGCGTATTGTTTTGGCCAGCGGTAATAGTTGTTTATGCTGGCCGTCTGACCCTACCTGTTGGCGGCGGTCTGAAAGTAGGCTGGCACGGGAATGGGTTTTTTGGACAACCTACCGCCAAGTGCATCTTACCTGAGTTCAACAGAGCTGGCCCAGTCGCCATGGGTACAGCACACAGCAGTAGCACAATAATAAGTGTTTCTAAGGGGGATGTGTCCGATGATAAATCAAGTTGTGGTTTGTGAGTGTGAGTGTGTGTGTGTGTGTGTTTGTGTCTGTGTGCGTGTGTACATGTGTGTGTGTATCTCTGTGCATGCCGGTGTGTGAGAGCACACGCACTCACACTGTTTCTTCTAACAAATGTACTTATTGTAAGTCGCTTTGGACAAAAGCGTCTGCTAAATGCCCTAAATGTAAATGTAAATGAGAGCATGTTGTGCACTTGTGTCTCTATGTGTGTGTATGTTTACATATTTTGCTGTGCATGTGTCTCTATGTGCGTATGTGTAAGTATGCGTCCTCATATGCTTGTGTGTGTGTGTGTGTGTGTGTGTGTGTGTGTATGTATGTGCCACATGCAAGGCTATGCGTCTATCTGTGTGTGTGTATGTGTGTGTGTGTGTGTGTGTGTGTGTGTGTGTGTGTGTGTGAGTGTGTGTGTGTGTGTGTGTGTGTGTGTGTGTGAGTGTGTGTGTGTGTGTGTGTGTGTCATCGCAAATGCCTATGTGTGTGTGGGGCAGCACCAGACAACAGATAAGGGGATTATTCCATTATGATACACTCTGGGGTCTACAACCCTGGGGGTGGGTGTGGTGATGATATTTAGAAGGGCAGGACCTTCATTTCTCAACATGTCAGCAGTGTTGGGGGGGGGGGTGGTCCTCACATAGTTTGAGCATAGTGAGGTTGTGCTACAACATGCCATGCCTAATCCCTCAGGGCCCTCGGCATTGGTGTATCTGAGCCAGGGTCCCAGTAAGTAGAGGAGTATCCCCAGTAGGGACCTTACTGTCCCCATAAACCACCACACTCATCATCCCCTACGGTCCTCACAAGTCAGTCCCCATAAGGAGGTGAAAATTCAGAAGGGGAGAATAAGTTTTAGTTTTTTTGCAACAAATAGCTAATTTAATGTTGAAAAAATTACTGACTAATCGGTACAAGAATACTGACAAGGACACTGACAAGTGGCTGAACACAAGAAATGCTTATGTTTTTTTACTCAATGACCTCGCTTCGTCAAGACCTCACTTTCAATTTCAGTAGTTAATAGATTTTCAGCTTGACTCACAAGTGCGTGTGCACACACACACACACACACACACACACACACACACACACACACACACACACACACACACACACACACACACACACACAGATAAACACTCAGTTTGTAGACTGCCACCTCAGCCTCTTGTGCGCCTGTGTTAATTGAGGAGGAGTCCCCACTTTGTCTTAAACAAAGACATCATGAGTGTTGTTATCGCCGTGTCAAAACTGACGAGGTAATTACTATCATTTAAGTACAAAGCTCCCAGCCAGGGAGGCGGGGGTGGTGTTTGGGTGGCGTTACAATGAGAAAAAGGATCCGACACCAATTCCCAGTTAAATGGGGAGGCTGCACTTCATAGAAAACTACCATTCTCCTTCATGCTTCAGTTTGCCAGTATTTTTCTCTTGTTGTTCTGGTTTAATAAATACCGTCGTCCTATTTTTCCTCCTCCTGTTTCCGCAAGACATTTCATGGAACTGACTTCTTTTAATGAGACTGCAGACTGGGGGGGTTTCATTGTCTTGCTCAAGAAAACTGAATCTCACACTCGCACCACCTCCATCTTGCAGTTCACGTACTGAGCTTTGTCATTGAGTTACTTGAAGGGCGAAGGCGAGCTGCAGACAGATGACTTTTTCAAAGGACTATACTCAGATGGGAGGGTTGTGATTGACTGGAAATTTCACTCTTGTGTTCCCCTGGCCACTTCACCAAGCAAATGTCATATAAAAGCAATGCTTTCAGTCAATAAAAGACAGAAATGTTTTTCATGGCAGAAAATAGCAGGATGCGAGGACAAATACCAGGAAGAGGAAACAAGGTTAGCAACACCAGTCGCTATAAAAACCTGATTTAATGGCTGCCGATGGGGGGCTTGCTGCAGGAGGAACGCCTGGACTTGGTTTAGCCCTGGAAGCTTGGAGCTGAAAGATGAGAATGTGGCAGATGAGGTCTGACCCCCGGGGGACACTTTCCTCCCAAACCTCCCCCTCAAAACCCACTTCTCAGCAGTACTTCCCCCAAATCCCACCAATCAACCTTCCCCTAAACCCCCCGCCCCCTCCAAACCTCCCCAATCAATCTTAACCTCAACCTCATACTCCAAGCCCCCCCTTAACTTACCCTTAAACCTCCCCAAAAACCTTCTCCAACCTCCCCCACCAAGACTCCCCTCTCAACCTCAACCCAAACCTCTCACCCCCTTAACCTCCCCCAAAAAACATCCCCTCTCCCCCCTCAACCTCCCACAAAAACCTCCCCTCTCCCACCCCTTCAACGTCCCACAAAACCTTCCCATATCCTCCTCACTCAACCTCCTCCCCACCCTCCCACACCATCGCAGTGGTGAGGGTGGTCCTGCGGAGAGCTGAGGCATTCTGCAGTAATGTGCGAGGGAAAATAACATGTCCAGCTTCCCGCTTTTTTTTTTACAATGCTGCTGACCTTTGCCCCCTGGGCAGCTTTCTCTCTCTCTCTGTCTCTCTCTCTCTCTCTCTCTCTTTCTCTCTCCCTCTCTCTCTCTCTCTCTCTCTCTCTCTCTCTCTCTCTCTGCACAACACACAATTACACAAAGGCCATTACAATCTATTTTTTCTATCTGCCCCACATACACACACTGGAATACACATAGAGCTGTACATACATACACACACACACACACACACACACACACACACACACACACACCCACTCACTCCCACAAACACAGATACCCCCCCACACACACACACACACACACACACACACAGCACTCACTGTCTAATAGTCAATATTTTCTGAAAGATGGCCTCCCTTGAGAACTACAAGGCAATCCGAGGGGCCCCTACAATGAAAGGGCCCGTGATTGCATTCGACCGTAGCCTTTACAAAGATGTCGTACATCACATGGCAACAGATAAAAACCCATCCGCCAACGGTTAATCAGCTGAGTGGCTTTCATGGCTGCACACTCATTTGTCTTGATCCTGAAAAAGCCAAGGAGTCACTGTCTCTCTGTATCTCTTCGTCTCTTTATATTTTTTAAGAAGTACAACATTAATGAATAAATGAACATGTTCTTTTTGCCTCGCCGACTCAATCAAATTATATCCCAGCCAGGCTAATTTTGACCTTGACCTTGAGAGGTACACAGGCTCATTTTTATCCTCCTAATTTTTATCATTCCATCTTTGTATCTACAAATACATTTGTGTTTTTTTATGTGTGAGGTTGTGTGTGTGTTTGTATGTGTATTTTTTGTGTGTATGTGTGTGACACTGAAATTACAGAAACATTTAGTCATTTGGCAGACACTTTTATCCAAGGCGAGTACAGCTTAATTTGTTCAGTAGTACCCTTTTACCTGTGTCTTTGGTGTAATGTTCTGTCTGTCCTTGTCAATAGTTTTACTGTGGCAAGGTCAAAGAAGGAAATAAATTGCAGTTAAGGGTTTAGCACTTTGAGATTTGCACTTGGAATAGTGCGCGCACACACACACACACACACACACACACACATACACAAAGACACACACAGAAAGTCCCAAACACACACACACACACAGAAAGTCCCAAACACACACACACACACACACACACACAGGTGACATTTATACACCCATATCCTGCCCCATTTCCCAAAGGTACAGGGAGTCCTTGGGAGAGAGGAGAGGGAGGAGGGTCGTGGTGGAGCCGTTTGTCAGAGTGTGTGTGTGTGTGTGTGTGTCGAGTGCCACCTCATGAAAACTCAGAAGCATCATCCAGGCCATCCGGCATGCCAAGACCCACTGCACGGCCCACCCTGCCACCAAGGGTAGGTGAATGACAAGGCAGGGCGATCGAGTTAGGATGAAAGAGAGTGCGCGCGAGAGAGAGAGAGAGAGAGAGAGAGAGAGAGACAGACAGAGACAGAGACAGAGAGAGGAGAAGTCTCAGTCTCTTTCTCGCACACTAAAGTTATTCTTTGCTTGTAATGGCTAATCAACATCACACCTGGTGGTAAATAGTGGCCCTTAACCATAATTAATTGTGTGGTTCCCTCCCCATGTATGACATAGTTCTCTTTCACATGCACACTTTCTCTTGAACACTGAAATGATACAGTGAAATTTCACTCATCCTCTGTCTCACCCTCTATGTCTCTGTCCCCCTGTGTCTCTCTCCCTTGTGCCCTCTCTCTTTCTGTTTTCCCAGTGTGTGTCTCTCTCTCCACCTCTTCTAAGAACAGAGGGTAGCTAATGCTCTCCTTGAATTATTAATCGTCAGACAACAAGGAGTCACAGGCACTGGGAATTATCTGACGGAAGGTCGCACTGGGGCCTTGCTCTCCCCAGAAACCGAACCCAGACACACTCTCCCTCAGTCCCTCTCTCTCCCTCTGCCTCTCTCTCTCTCTCCCTGTATTTTTATTCTGGCAGTGACAAACACAGTGGCCAGTTCAGGAAGAGACAGCAAACAGTGACCCCCTGCTGTGTTCCCCAGGTAAGGATTTCAAGCCGCCCCCCTCCCCCCAGCCCCCCTGCACATCGTGTAGATTATTTCCTATGAAACATGCAAAGACCATACACTTACTGTCATATACTATGTACAAGATGGCAAGAACACATCCACAGAAACTAATGTAATTTCGATTCTGCAATTTCAATGTTCCACCAGAGATAGCACTGTCCCTGTGGTTCGATTTTGAAGTGTTAAAAGGTACTGGGCTGCCTCAGCCAATCACAGATTACATTGACAGGCCTCGCCCACATCCAGTTAACTGCCACATCACAGCTTGCAATCAGCTCAATGTTTTTCTATGTGATGATGTTTAATCACATCATAATCGGCAAAGCATAATCTTACAGTTAATAGAGGGGGAACAAAGGGATGCTGGGACTATTGTTATCCTCGCTGAGTTCAGGAGTCCATCCGCTGTAGGGCATTTAGCTTAGCATAGATCACCAGATAGTTATACACCAAAGATTCAAAGAGAATGTAAGATAACAAGGAAAGGTCAGAGCAACAGCAGCATGTTATTTTGATGTTGTTGTCTTCTTTACCTACATCTAACCTTATCAACATGAGGCTGGGAGAAGAGTTCCTAGTTTTTTACTTGAACCTGTGTATTTTGTATGCACACAATGGAGAATGCACTTCCTGTGAAGAGAATGAACTAGAATAATTAAATAATCTATTTCCAATCCACACAGAAGGGATAGTTTATGACTGAAAGAGTAGTAGTGAAAGTAGCAGTAGTAGTCAAAGTAGTAGTCTGGGTTAGCTCTTCTTCAGGGAGGTATATGGGAAATGAGAGTCGGCTATTTAAGACTGACAGAACTCAATGTGTATATACTGTATACTGTAATATAATTCTCGGTCCTACCTCGGTCTTAACGTTAAAAACACCCCACTTCCTGCCAGACCAACTGCACACCGAGCCCATGATGAAGTCCTGGCGTTGTTCCATAATGTTCCATGGAGCCCCTGGCCCGCCTCCCCTAATGCCCTGAACCTAGGGGTGGTGGTGGTGGTGGTGGAGGACCCATCACATCCATCATGCCGATACAAGGGGAGACCATTGTGTCAGGGGTGCAAGGGTCAGGAACACGTCTTAACCCCTCTCTTTGGGGGCCGATCAGTGGACCCCATTTTTGGGTCTACTGGGAGAAGCCCCCCTGTTACATATGAGTGGGAGGAAGCGTCTGCCATCTGTAGACCAGACACGTGGGAGGAGTGGAACAGGGGTGGGTGTGAAGGTGAGGGGATGGGGGTCTTGACTACAAGAGGAGTTTCCCCCAAGTGGTTTCTGACCTGTCGATAGGCTAGCACATTTTTTACCCCCCCTCCCTTCTCTCTCTTTTCTCTCGGGTAGTGGGCTAGCCAAGAGGTCAGCCATCCATCACCACTCAACTCACACTACATGAGGCTGAAGGGGAGAAAACACGGCATGATTAATCTGCTGTGGGCTCGGCTTCTTTAACCCAACAACACACACACACACTATATAAAAGAGAGTTGCTGTAGCGGGTAAAACGGATGGCCTGGGTTAAACCTGTTTCTTGGCTCTTGGTTGTGAGGGGTGATTGACTGGGAAATGCAGACAGCAGGCTTTTATTTTAAAGTGCTCCATTTGATCCAACAGCAACTTGCAGGGCAACAGAAGAGAACACAGCCATCTTGAACATAAAACAGAAATAAAGCTTTAACTAAACCTCAAGACACCTTACGCAATTAACCTTGAGTCGAGGTAAACTCATCTTTTAACTCACTACAATAATAGAAGCAGCATTTGAAACGTTCAACTCCACATAGACACATTGTCTATGTCAACAGTTTAATTTACTATAGTCTCCGAACTACATTTTTCTCGGTATATGCTGTTTTTTTTGGATGGTAAAACAATGCCGGTTGTCTCCAAGGCAGTTGTACTTCACACATATATCTTTTGAGAGAGAAGGAAACTAACTTTTACTTGATGCTCTTGCTAACAGAAAAAAAACAATCCTCACCATCCAATAGACCTTGGATTTCCAACCATTTTTAAATGTCCAATCATGCTTCCAAAAGTTGTCCCACTTAAATATAAGTAGGATCGGAGGCAGTGATAAATGTGCTATCATATTACTTTAAACTCAACTAACTTAAAACTCATCTGTGGTGTCATCTCCTTCCAGATCTAAAATGTCCTCCACAGTTTCACATCACTCCTCCATGAACCAAACCTCCGCTATTCTCTCTTGGACTCTGCCTCTACCAATCCTCCTCTAGTGGACTCGATCCTGATCCCCTTGTCTGTAGTGCCACTGAATGGCCTACGAGCTAGCAAGGCTCCTTCCAACACGGTTCTAGAAGAATAGCGGGTCGGCTCGGTCATTAAAAGCTCCACACTCTAGCAGCCATCCAGTTTTTTTTGTCGTCTGGCCACAAAAGGCTGCCGGCGGCCTCATAAGCCGCACATTAATACGACCGCAGATCAATGGGCTGTGAGTGCCGGTGCTATTGTCGGTGGCTCGTCTAAATTGGCAGCACTGGAGTCAATGGGTGTGGGTTGAAAGGAGGGTCAGAGTCGCCGGAATCCTTTGTTGGCTGATAATCGCACTTATCGCCGAGGAATAATAGATCACGAAGCACCTGCATCCGAATGGACAGCAGCACATAAAACTTCGGCATGGGCTGTAAAAACGTCAGTTTTGAGGACGATCAGTGCATAGCCGTTGAGGTCCGAGACCCCCTCTCAAAGGAAACTGTGAGTTGGAGAGGGTGATATACAGGAAGTACTTATCTGGGATGTGAAGAAGAAGAGCTATAAGTATGAAGTGACTAACAGTGGATAATACAAAGGGTTGGACAGGGTTTGATGTGTTTGTCCCAAAACAAACACAGTCCGACATCCAGTTCAAAAACTGGATTTGCAATTACAAACAGCAATGTTTAATATATGGGGTAAATCAAATATATGTGCTTTTTCTACCATTTCCATGAATGATGGATGCTCTGTCAGTGTTGGAATTACAGTCAACTGAGGGAATTTTAAGTACATTTTTAAGTAAATGCTACGTAGACAGAAACTACAGTCAATGCATTTCTCTCTACCATTACCCCTCTCCCTCTTTCTCTACTCTCTCTTTGTGTCTCTCCGCCAATCTCTCTCTCAACCTCTCTCAACCTCTCTCAACCTCTCTCAACCTCTCTCTAACTCCCTCTCTCCCTGGCTCCCTTGGCCTGGGCGGGGCCCCTGTTGGCCCCGGGCCCCGCTCCATCAGTCAGCCTGATGTATGGTTCCACAGGGCACAAATGAAATCTGTCACAACAAGGGTAATGATGTCAGACCCACTATCGCTCACCTCTGGACCAGAGGAGGGCAGAGAGAAGAGGAGAGGAGATGGAGGAAGGAAAGAGAGGGGAGAGGAGAGATAGAGGAGAGGAGAGAGGAAGGGTAGAGTGAGGAGAGGATAGGAGAGAGGAGAGATAGAGGAGAGAAGAGGAGAGGATGAGAGAGGAGAGGAAGAGAGAAGGGAGGAGGAAAGTTGAGAGGAAGAGAGAGGAGAAAGCAGAGGTGAAAAGAGGAGTAATTTGGAAAGGTGATGTTATCGAGATTGATAGAAGGAGCTAGGGGGACTATAGGAGAAGAGAAAGAAAGAGAGACAGAGAGAGAGAGAGAGAGAGAGAGGAGAAGGATAAAGAGAGAGTGGCAGGGAAAGAGTGAGAGGGGTTGGGTGTGAGAGAAAGATGGAGTGAGAGAAAGAGTGATGTTCAATGTGATGTGGTTTAAACCGAGGACTTTATGGCCGCTGACGCACATGCTTATGGTTGGAGACAGACTGCCACAGCAAGTTTCTCTCTCTTGCACACATGCGTGTGCTGACACACACACTTATGCATTATAAGTGTGTGTCAGCACACACGTGTCTGCATGCATATGTGTTGAAATGGAAATTATCTGTCCTCCTCTCATCAGAGTACAACCTCCTTCTCCCCCCCCCACCCCCCCCCTCTCTCTCTCTCTCTCTCTCACGTCATCCTCTGTTATCATTGACATCATTCTTTACTATCTTTCGCTTCCTCTTTCACCCGCCCCACCCATCTCCTCCACGACCTCCTTCCTCCTTCTTCCCTCCCTCTCTCTCTCTCTCTCTCTCTCTCTCTCTCTCTCTCTCTCTCTCTCTCCCTCTCTCCCTCCCTACCCCTCTCTCTCTCTCGCTCTCTCTCTCTCTCTCTCTCTCTCTCTCTCTCACTCTCTCCAATCTCACTCCATTCCAAGACGCTGGTCACTAATGGATTAAAAGTCTTGTGGAGGAACCAACAGTCATTTAAAGATTAATGCTAGGCCCACTGCAGGCTTCTGAAGGGCAGCCAGCCCAGCCTATGCATGCACCGCGTGTGTGTACGTGTGTGTGTGTGTTCGTGTGTACGTGGGCGTCTGACAAAGGACATTCACGTGTCGGTATTGCAACGACGCCTCCTTCAATATCGGCTATTAGGCAGAAACGTGTGAGTGTGTGTGTGTGTGTGTGTGTGAGAGAGAGAGAGAGAGAGAGAGAGAGAGAGAGAGAGAGAGAGCAGGGTTAGTTGGCTGGCCTACACTGACACATATTACAGTAAAGTCACTTTCCTCTTCAATTTCTCGCACTAGAGAGCCATTAAGCCCAAGGACGTCTGTCATTAATCACATCGTATTTATCATGTATTCAATGAGTGTCGCGTTTCAAGCTTCACTTCCCTCAGTAGAATCGTCCACCTCACCGGGCGTTACAAGAAGCTGTTGGATCTAAATTGAAACATTGAAAAAATTAAAAATAAATGCTGCAGTTTAAAACTGAATGGACTACTGTCAGACATTCAACTGGAAAACAGAATCGTTCATACTGATATTTGAGCGTGTGCATTTCAGATCAGTACCATTCACAACCACAAATACAAACGCATTCAACCGCTATCATGTCAACTCTGTTACCTTGACAACACTCTAGCATTCACATGGGGTTTGGTGACGTGCTAGCAGACCAAGAAACAGACATAGCAATGTCTTATCCAGATCAACTAGTGATGCCTCGACCTGCTCAACAGTTGCAGGACCTACGAGTTGACCCATGAATTTGCAGATTGAAATGGTGATGCACATTCATATTTATCTGAATTATCTAAATATTTTCAAATGTATTAATGTTGAATTGATATCCTGATCCTAACCCACATAATGTGTTGACATTCTGATCTTTGAGCTAGACTATGTAATAAATATAAGCAACCAATAATGAAAGGATAGCTGTCCTTTGGATTGTTGGTGTGTCAGCTGAATTAACCAATGTCCCTGCAATTTCAGGATGTAATTCATAGCAAGGGCATCCATTTTAATGATCCAATAATGATAATGTATGTAAGAGATAAGAGCAATTGATATACATTACAGTATCTTTCATTTGTATTATTCATACATACTACATTTACCCTGACATGGCCGAGGCTGTGCTAAATATTTAAGAGTTTGTCTGCCACTTAGAATCGCTTTTAAGAACAATAGGATGAAAACACAAAGCACCACCCCCCCCCCCCCCCCCCCCCCCACCCCCCACCACGACCACCAACATCCCGGTGAGTTGGAGGCCACTTCATCCCATCAGGACAGTACAGGAATGACGGCAGCAGCTCTCAGAGCCATGAAATAAACATGGTAGGTAGACTATCAATATTAACCATGCATGGTGTTTGACCCCGGGAGCAGGCGTGCAGGGGAGTAGGACAGAGTCCCACTAAGTGAAGCAAGCCACGAGCCTGCGGGTTCAATTCCAGGTGAACGTGAGAGGGGGGGAGGTGCATGAGTATGAGTGTGAGGGAGAGGGATGGGGGGATGGAGGGCGGGGGGTTCACTGGATGAGACGATGTGGGACAGTTGGACTCTGGGAGGAGGAGGAGGAGGAGGAGGAGGAGGAGGAGGAGGAGGAGGGGCATAGGAGCGTGGAGTGTCTGACAAGAGGAGATACAGACAGGTAGTTAGCAGGGGGAAGGACAGAGGTCGAGGCAGAGGAGGAGGAGTAAGGATGAGTGAGAGCGAGGGAGAGAGGGAGAGAGAGAGAGAGAGAGAGAGAGAGAGAGAGAGGCAGGGAGACAATTTAAAGTGAGTAAGGTCTAGAATGAAAGAGAGAAGAGAGAAAACACTGATAGAGGGAGAGAACAGAGAGGACTTTTAAGATGGAAGGCATGAGTGAGAGACAGCTAGAGCCACTGACAGGGTGAGTGATGAGGGCGTGAAAGAGAGAGAGAGAGAGAGAGATCTGTCAAGTAAAAAAAACTTGACAGGAGAAGGTTTTGCTCAACCAATCTTTAAATCACTATTAGTGTACTAACTTAAGTTGGCCTTAAAATGTTCCCTGCTAGCATCACAACATGATATAATCCCCAACATCTCATTGTAATTTGATTACAACTGCATCTCATTTCTGTCCTGTACTTGCCCAAATTTCCCATCTGGGATCAATAAAGTATTATTATCTTGTGTTATCTTATCTCACTGTCTCCCTTGCATACTGTAGTATTTGTTGTCTAATTCCACAGTCTATTTGACAGACAATCAACATTTGGAGTTTTCTCCAAAGAAATATGTCAGAATTGAGTTTTTTGTGTGCATTATATTTGGCTCAAACTGCAGTTGGTACAGGCACACATTTTCTCACCCACATAATTAAGCTTGTGAAAAAAATGAAAAAAGGGACAAATAAAAGGTGGACCAATGTGTGGAAAAACATCTCCTGTCTCAGAGCAGACACAGCAGAATAATGAAATGGTCTGTGGTGAGAAATCGACAATCCGATTTTAGTTTGTCAAAGGTCTGTTTTGATTTGGTGGGTGATGCGAGAGGTTTAACGTTTCCACAGCAGAGAAAACTAAACTAGTCAGGTTTTGATAGGAGACTCATATACCCCCTGCCTCAGGATGATAGAAAGATAGAATAAAATAAAGAGTGAGTGAGAGAGAGAGAGAGAGAGAGAGAGAGACAGAGGAAAGGAGAGAGAGGAAGCATTGTGCAGAGGAAGATGGAACAAGGGAGTGAAGGAGAGAGAGGAAGAAAAGAGGAACACACACGGTGTCGACAGAGTCACGGAGGCTTGCTCATAGTGACTGTGTGATGATGCACACACCTCCCAAGGACATGAGTTAAACAGAGAGACATGAAGAACAGAGAGAGAGAGAGAGAGAGAGAGAGATAATGAGAGAGAGAGAGAGAGAGAGAGAGAGAGAGAGAGAGAGAGAGAGAGAGAGAGAGAAAGAGAGAGAGAGAGGATTCCTGCCAGCACTCACCCTCATAAACAACCAGGCGGGATTTGTCACTTCCTCCTCTCGCCCCGACAAAAGCAACAGCATCAAATAAATTACCTCCTAGTGAGCCCACTTCCTATAAGCCCCCCACAGCATCATATCTAGTTCCTCTACATCCCTCTCCACCACCCACCACCACCCCACACACGTCCACCATTCAACACAAATCCTCTCCCTATTGGCCACCGGCTGGATCAGTTACCAACCACCAAACCACCGAAGAAGATAATAGGATTATTATTTGGAACGGACATTCACAGTGTACTCGAATAAAAACGTCGTTCTACCTGAACGCACGTATCCTACTTGAATCACTATAATGTGAATGAATGTTTGGGGTTTTTTTATCACTAGGAACATTAACCGACATACACAAGCAACAGAAATTAGCTGGAAGAAAAGAAGCTATCCAGCTATCCCCTAAACAATTCCTCTCAGATATGGTGCCTAAGAGCTTCACTAAAGCAGAAGAAATGTGCGCTAAGTGTCCCTCTGTACAGCGGACTAATTAGAGGAGCGAAGGCGTTTCAGCAGAGAGAGATGTTTTGAGTCATAAAGAACAAGCTGTAGATAGCAGCACTGAAATGAGAAAAGATATGGGTCTTGATGCGGATATAATACTCCTCGGGCCACAGAGTCTCCGAAACACACACACACACACACACACAAGCGGACGCGCGTACACACGCACACACACACACACACCACACATACGCGTAAATACACACAAACACGCACACACACACTCACACACACACACACACACACACACACACACACACACACACACACACACACACACACACACACACACACAGCAGCTCCTGTAATCCTTCTCTCCCTTTCTTCCTGTCTCTCTCTCTCTCTTTCTTCCACCTGGGGCCTGTTACTCTTTCCCTCGCTCATATCCCAGAGATTATGAAACTGAACAAAAGAGGGGAGATTCCTAACATTCTCCGGATTACACAGCCATGACGACACATCAATCATCTACTCAATGTTCTCTCTCACTCTCTTTCACCCACCCACCCACACACACACACACACCTCTTACCCAAATCCCCCCCTCTAGTTCGCTCTGTCCGTTTTTCTAATTTCATAACTGTTCCATAAGCAGTGTGATCTCAGTTAATGAATCAAGCAGCAAGGGCCCCATGAAACCCTATGCTATTCCAACTCCGTTTAAATAAATAACCTGAGAGATAGAGTAGGAGGAGGAGGCAGATGAACATGTTGTTCCTCTCCTCCTGCTGACAAGACTCTATTAGCGTCTGCAGCTCAGCTGGGTTCCTACCATTAAAGACCGACTTATTGAGCGAGCCTCCGAGGGAAGAAGAAGAAAAACACAGGTTTGTTAATCAAGCGAAAGTGCAACAATTACTAGAATCCAATAATCAATGGCTCTGGACGAACACTAAATCCTACAGGGGCTGATTCTCAGGAACAACAAGAGGCAGAAAGCTCAGAGCCTCTAATTACACAGACTAGCCTAGGCTAGCTTGGCGATGGTCGGCTAATATTTCCTGTGTCGTGAAGCCTAATCAGAAGGGCTAAATGCTCAGGGAGAGATAAGCTAGCGATTGCTTCTTCACCGATTGTACCGCTGAACTAGACGGCTGATCCACACTAATTGCTTTCACGTGTAAAACAAATGTAGATTTGATAGAATAGGTTTCATGAGTTTATACATCAACATGTTAATTCCCCATAATAGACACCGCCTTGAAAAAAAAGGGTGGACTATACTTGTACAAAAAAAACGACCGCTAAATTCATTACCAGTGTGGAAAGATAATGAATTAAAAAAACGTGTAAACATGGACTTGACAAGAAAGGAATACCCCCTCTCTCCCAGGTACGCCTCCAAGATGGCCTCTGATTTGACGTTTTAAAAACGCCTTCACGTCTCAGTAATAGCTTCGGCAAATCTCTGTCCTCCTCTTCTCATATAAAAGCTGACCCATTCAAATCACTCATCCGAGCAGATAGGGATTGTGATTGCCTGCCCCGCGGACCTGAGAGATATATTTCTCAATATGCAGCAGGTGAAAAGCCCTAATAGGGCCTCTGGACATTCGCTGGAGGGAGTGGGAAAGTAATAATGTATGCCAGGGGAATCACGTAAAACTACGTACCCTTTGAGACCATATATGAGCTGATAATAGTAGGATGGGTTAGATGACAGAGCAGGATTACAGATTCACCCCCCCCCAAACAAACACGATTCAGACATAATTACACAGACAAATCAATACCATTTTGGGTGAACTTGATCGCCTTATTGGTGATACGAAGCACTGTGTTCTTTCAAATCATCTTAAGTAAAGTGATCTGACCACAGCTCAGGACCTTTCACATCCAATTCAGGTTTTAATGAAAAATTCTTGAAATTGCTTCATACGTTACACACCCCAGGCAGCACCATGTGAGTGGTTATTTACTTGATGTGTCATCTGTAATGGACGCCTCACTGGCGGGCTAGAATAATGGACGCCATGCTTTATTCGTTGTCCAGAATGGATGCTGGATGGAGGAGAACAGGATGAAGATTGAGCGTGGAGGTCAGTGGGCTGACATTTCTTCACACTGTCCATCCTGCCTGCCATCAATCTGCCCCGATCAATACATGTTGGTTTTCAAATCTATCTTACAAAAAGGTTTCATCCTCCACACCATTGTCTATCTATCTCTCTCCTTTTATCTTCCCACTTTCCCATTCCTTCATTTCTTTTCCTCTATCCACGTCTATCGCTGCTATCATTTGCTCTAACAGAGTGCCACCTCCTTCAATTCTTCTTTCCCTCCATTTCTCTGCATTTACGGCTACTTGCTCGACCTCCAGATCTGCTGTCCAGCGGTTTCCCAGGGTGCCTTGTTGCATCCCCAACGGAAGCCTACAAAGCACTCGTCCATAAATAATTGAGGAGGCTCTACATGGCCGGGCACAGAGTCTAAATGGATTATTCTTGGAAAGATCAATGCCTGGACTGCAAGGGGTTTCATGAGAACCTGCAGAGAACCAGTCAACCACCACCACCAATGCTCATCTCTCTCCTCCGCCTGACTCTCGCTGCTCGGACAAATTGGCATCTCTGTCCATCCTGTTAACCATGTCTCAACGTTTCCTCCACCACCACCCCAACAACTGCCACCGCCAGTAGCGCCGACCTCAAAACCCAAGCTCCACTCCAGCCCCCAACCCTCCATTACCGAACACCCAGGGCCACTTAGCCAAAGTACTGAGCGAGGGGGGGGGGGGGGGGTCTTGCACTCGACATCAAGGTATATATCCTGAGACGACGAATGAATCATTCATGATTTACTACGACCATGCTGGCTGCAGTGGTTGGTTGGAAACCAAAGTGAGGCAGCGTTTTTTGTTTTTTATCCCCTGCCATTGTCAAAATGAATCATCCTTTACAAAAAAAATAAAAAAAATAACCTTATTTCTCCCATCCACTCCCCCCCCCCTCGTCTGGAAGAAAAACCCCAGAAGCTCACCACCAGAGTGGCAGGAGACATCTGCCCATGTCGACTCTAGAGAGGGCGGGGGGGGGGGGGGGGTTGTCATGGCAGAGGCGGCGAGGTGAAATGTAGCTGTGACCTTCAAGCATCACCACCCGAGGGAGACCAACATCTCCCCACCCCTCCCTCCTCCACACACCTCGTTTGTCTCCTCCAATAACAGGCGCCCTAATCGCTGGCGTTCCGGAAGGCAGCCCGGCAGGGACAGTTTGTTTGTCATTTGATATTTATCAGCATCATCGCAGGGCTGGAGGTGAGCGATGGCACGACGGAAAGGCAGACGAGCAATGGACGTCCAGAGGTAGTTAGTTACCCCATCATCATCATTGTATCCATACTGCATTAGTGCAGAATACATTACATGCCGAATTCATTCGCTGTATAGATTTGCTCTTTATATTTTATAGTTACATAAATGTGGCTGGTCCTGGTACCTTGTTGTCCTGTTTTGTATTTTTTGTGGCTACAAGAATAAAAAACGAGAATAATAAAGCCCTTTAAAAGATACACATGCCATTTAATTTCCTTGATGATTAACATTTACATTTGACTAATTTACATATTCTCCTCCTACCTCGAGACTCTGTAATGGATGTGTTGTTCGACGATTTCCAAAATTCAATCGTGAGAGTGAGACAGATCTGCTGGCCCCATAGAAGTAGCATCTTCTTTCTGCCAAACGGAAAGGGCATCGCTCAAGAACCGCCCCCCAAAACTTTTTGGGGACGGGCGAAGTCAATGACTCATCATTAACGAGACATACTGTTTTTTTTTCTTGCTCAGAGAACGAGGAGGTCAGGTCTGATGAGGTCGGGGGGTGGGGGAGTCATACCATGTGGTCCATTGGTAGACTCCTACCAGATGTCACCGTTCAACACAAAGTGACAGGACAGCAGAATGCCTACATCCCGACACCACCGTCTCCCTCCTCATCTCCCTCCCTACCTCCTCACCTCTCAGAGGAGGGGGAGGGCATACAGACGGCCTCATTCTCCGACTGCGATGTCTTGAGATGCTCCAGGAATACGAGGACAATGTACACGTCTAAGCCATTAAAGTGTCGAGAACACACCAGATCATATGAGTCTAGCTGGGGGTTAGAAAAGAAGAATGCAATATAGGGTATTTTTATGTGCGACGCGCTCATTGTAACAGACAAAATCTACCGCAGTGGGAAAACAGGGGGGAAAAAAAACATTATTTCAACACTTTGAGAGGGCAAGACCAACGGATGACTCCTCTCTCCCGGTTGGAATTATATTATTCCGGCATTCATTTGCATTCCTGTTTGAGAAACATGTGCGACTTGACACAACTCCCTGCATAATATGCTGCTGCCGCTTGGCAGGAAATAAATTAATACATGAAATGTCACACGATCCTGTCTCCTTAAGTGTTGCACCTTGTAACCTCTGACCTTTCTAACCGTCCACTCGCCGACCGGCATCACTGATTCCCACTTGGCTACTTTACATTTCTGGAATGGAGGAAAACATTTAAAAATAACCCAAATGAGTTTGGTGAATGAGTCTGCATGAGACACAGGGTGGGACATTGACATTTGCCTACTTAGAATTTAAGATTTTGCCACCAGCAAGGAACAAAACAACAAAAACATGGAGGAGGAGGAGGAGGAGGAGGAGGAGGAGGAGGAGGAGGAGGAGGAGGAGGAGGAGGAGGAGGAGGAGGAGGAGGAGGGAAGAAGAAGAAGCCAACTGGCTGTTTATCTTTGGGTGACAACTAACAAGCCCTCCTCTGGATAATTAGAGTGCTGAGGAGCACGCAGGCATAGCTCTCCAGAAACTGCACTCATGATTATATATTTCCTTGTCTCTGCCCCCGCCCCCCCCACCTTCTCCCCTGGTTTATGAAGCCAGCACCCATCTCCGTCCATTCCCGTTCTGACGTGGCGTTAACAGCCAACGCCACGACGACAACGACACACACACACACGCACACACTCTCACAGATGGGTAACGAAACAGAGCACGATGTGACTCATCTCGTACAGCTCATCAAGAGCATGTAATACATCTATATACATGCCTGTGTGTGTGTGTGTGTGTGTGTGTGTGTGTGTGTGTGTGTGTGTGTATGTGTTGCCAACGGCCTCCTCCTACTGATGGTGGCCAGCACCTCCCACACACGCATGCAATCATCTTCCCCTCGTCTTGTCGCCAACAGGTGAGAGAAATGGAAATTCTAGCAAATGGCCTTTAAACATGTCCACCAGCTTTCCCTGTATGATAAATATATAGGAGGAGGAGGAGACCCATTTTAGCTGAGCTCATCAGAACTCACCTCTTGTGCTTTAAGGCTGGGGGAAAATGTCTCTTTTACCAGGGAAACTAATGTTGTTCATTTGATTGACAAAGACAAATAAAAGAGAGATTATGGGCACTGTTATAGTTGGTTGTACTCCCTCTACTATTGCAGGTGTCCTCCAAGTGTTACGTGTGTGTTACGTGTGTGTATGTGTGTGTGTGTGTGTGTGTGCGTGTGTGTGCGCGTGTGTGTGTGGTGCCCATTCACTCGCTCACGCGACACCACACCGAGTGTCGATACATGTCCGACAGATTCCATCGTGTGAACCTATGCTAGTACCTCCTGAGACGCTTCATATAAAAAGTGTCCGGTCCATTAAGTTTGACAGAGAGATCTGGCCCGGGGCCCGGGCCCGCCCGCCCCCCCCGGCCGCCCCCCTACACCGCCCCTGACAAGCCGTGTCTGTAAAGACAGTGTGCGGTGAATGATTCACTCATATCTTTGTGACTGTAGGGTGATGCTGGATCTGTGACTCCACTGTTGAAAGGACAGGGGAAACATGCACGCACGCAGGCACGCAGGCACGCAGCCCACACACCCACACACACACACCCACACACACACACCCACACACACACACACACACACACACACACACACACACACAGGGGTGGTGGTGGTGGCAGCGGTTTGATACCGTGGTGTGCTGGACCGCACGCATCGAAATCATCGCACTTAATAAAGACAACAACAACAACAATCACAACAACAACAACAAAGCGAGGCTGCTAACGAGAACCACTAAAGCCGTGTTGGTCCGTATACATGGACACGGAATAGAGGAAAAGAAATGTAACACACTCTCTCTCTCTCTCTCTCTCTCTCTCTCATCTCTCTCTCTGAGAGATGTCACCTCGTCGAGGAGATGCTTCAAGGCATTTTGACTTGAATAAGACGAGCCATATAGCGGTGAATGGTAATACACAGCGGCATTCTATGTGATTGCATTACTACACTGATGCGAGCTGTAAGCCATCTCCGGGCTTCACTAACCAAGTTACCACGGATACGGAGAGAAAAATGACTAAAAGTCATTATGTCTTAACAACGCGGGCGCGGGCGAAAAGCTGTCCTTCCTCGGATGCTGCGTGATGAGCTTGTTTCCATCGAAACAAAGAATAATAATTAAATAAAGGACGACAGGATAAAACTCACTTAAAGCTACAATTTAATAGGCATAGGCAGTTAGGCCTATAATATAGTAGGCCTACATATAATAACAAGAAGAAGTCTTATACATCTCTTTTGGGCTATTTCAGATCGCTTGTTGAATGGTTGTGAGCCCAAAAGTGCAAGTGGTGGAAGTGGTTTAAAACCATTCACATGTAGTAATGTATCGTCGATCTGTTTGGGTTTTTTTTTTCGATCTCCCTTTATTCTCACAAGTAGCCACTGTATTTACAACAATTCAGTACAAACAAAATTTGTATTTACAAAAAATTCTACATTCATTGTTTTCCACACACACACACACGCACACACACACACGCGCGTGCGCGCACACACACACGCGCGCGCGCGCAGCCCAGTATTCATAGCCAGTTAAGGACGGTTTGCGTCCCGATTGTCATCGCCACTTTACAGTCATCGGCTGACTGGCTCCACCTCTGAGGGCTGCTGGAGTGGCGTACCTCAAACCCCCCCCCCCCCCCCCCACACACACACACACACACACACACACACACACACCCCGTCCACTCCACACACACTCGTCCTCGTAACCATAGGCGTCGATTACGGTGGGGACGGGGGGGGACATGTCCCCACCACTATTTATAATTTGAATTTTGTCCCCACCACTTTTAAAAATGTGAAACCCAATTGCGACCGAAAAAATCCCCACATACTCAACCGCAGCCCGTTCTCATCCCAACTACAGCGTCCGCTCGCAGAGCAGAGTCTAGCGTCCATTCACTCCAATAATAACCCAGTCACGGTGATAGATTACGCTAACCCTAACCCTAACCATAACCTTTTTTGGAGTGAATTGGTCACAGTAGACTGCGGACGCTGTAGACTCTGCTCTGCGAGCGGACGCTGTAGACTCTGCTCGTCTCTTACCACCGCGAACGGGTTTATGAGACCCCAGATCGTTTCACACAGACGCGGGAGGGTACCTTTGGCGTCAGTATCCAGGGCTTAATTTGGGCCGGAACACGCCGGAATATGTTCCGGCACCTCCGACGTCGGATCCGGCACCTCCAACGGTGGATCCGGCACCTTTTATCCCCCCCCCCCCCCCCCCCCCCGCCGTCAGTGGTTACGATCGCGCAACCCCGTCATCAGTCCGCGGTCCCCCCCCCCCCCCCCCCTCCCGGGTTGTCTGCCGAAACCGTCAATTCTAAATCATGCAATAGGCGCGCACGATGACATCCTCACAGCATGCACACGGGCTGTGTGTGGACACGGGTCTGCGGCTGAGTCCGCGGCCGGGTCCACGGGTCCGGTGCTGGGTCCGCGGCTGGCGGGTCCGGTGCTCCCCCCCCCCCCCCCCCCCCCCCCCCATTGACAATCGCGCCGAATGTAGAGCATATTGTAATGCAGCGTTGAATGGATGAATAGCTTACATAAGGGTCCCCAGCACTTTTCAAACCACACTCAAGCTTATGGTTATTGTCCCCACCACTTCTAAAACCAAACGTTGTTCATCTGTGTTACGAGTCGTAACACAGATGAACAACGTGATGCGCAATGTTAGGGGTGTATCCCAGCACCACACACCCACAGTACAACAGAAACGCGAGCCCCCCCCCACAAAACATGATCCTCATATAGGTCCAAATGAAATCACATTCATGACAGACCGTAGAGCAGACTAGAGAATGACGCTATCGTCAAGGGACACGCGCACACACACACACACACACACACACACACACACACACACACACACACACACACACACACACACACAGTGAAGCGTTGAGCATTGGATCTCGGCTGGTTAAAGAAGCAGCCTTGTGGAGAGATGCACCTGCCACAGTATATAGGCAGCGCACCCCCATCGCCACCATCATCACCTCCAACCGCCCCCCCCCCCCCCCCCCCCAAAAAAAAAACGGCCAATACCTGGTCTAAAACAACTATCGGACCGACTGCAACACACACCAGCGCCGCAAACGTGGGCTCTCACACCGACGATAATCGATTATTGGATCGATAAGAATCGATGGATAATAATGGACGGATAAAAAATCGTATCGCCCAAAACCCCCATGTCACGTGTGTGTGCGACACGCAGGTCTCACCCAACTCGAGTGTAGTAATTTAAAACGTGTTTTTAAACGGGGTTTTAAAAACGCGGGTTTAAAGAAGTGGTGACGAGGCGACACCTTTGCGGCGGGCGGCTGTCGGAGCCGCAGATCTCCCGCCGAGCCTCGTCCCGCGCGCGCGCGCCAATTCCGTGGCACCCTGGGGTGCCGCGGTGTCACACCACGGACCAGGACTAGGGTGCTCCTCTCCAGGCGCTCCTCTCCAGGGGGCCAGGGGGGGGGTCTTAATAACGTGCGCTCCTCCGCTAAGCTCGGTCTGCACTCACTATAGTGGACTTTTATTCAGTATCAGTATCCACCCCCCCCCCCCCCCCCCCCCCCTCAGCCAACCCCAACCCCCCAAAAAAGGCGTGTGTGCGCTCCTAACTCCGCGTGGAATCAGTTCTCCATCACTGCGTTTCCGACGCTCCTCTCTCATCTCGGTACCATGGCACCCAAGAGGAGAGGGCTCAGTAACAATACTCACACACTCGGGACTGGAAGAAAAAAAAGGTATTACTGTAAGCGCCCCTACCTTTTTTCACCGTCGGAGTCTTGTTTCCAGTCGGCTTATAAAACATCACATCTTCTTTTTAATGAAACAAAGAGTAGGTAATTCCGTTAAGTGTGTGCGTCCCTGCGGCGGATCCAAAATAGGAGCGGGTTTTGTTTGTTTGTATTGTTTTGCTTTGCTTGCTTGCTTGCTTTTTCTTTTTTCTTTTCTTTGTGCGCGTCGGTAAATAACACTTTTACAATCCGGTGTGTGCAGGTATATCAGGATCAGGAGGAGCAGGAGGAGGATGAGGACTTCCTCCCTCAGCAGCTCAGCGCAGAGACCCCCACGGCTGTCCGCGCTCCGGAGCTGGAGCGATGATGTCATGCGCACCCCGTCCAACCCTTCGCTTAGTCCATCCCTCCCTCTACACCCACCTCCCTCTACTCTCTCGGTTTTGCTCCATCCTCTTCTCCTCCCCCCATCCCTCCACCCCCCCCCCCCCCCCCCCCCCCCCCCCCCCCCGCTACTCATGAGCGTCCCCCCCCACACACACACACACACACACGCACATTGTCTAGCTCCCCCTCCTCGTCCATTTTCTTGCACTTGACGTGATGAAGTCATTCCGCCCCCCCCCCCCCCCTCTATCCCCTCGTTTGAGGTTTTGTCCAGTCACATCCTCAGCTCGGCTTTTTTGCCGGGTTTAAACTGAGGTAATAAGGTGGCATGAGATGAAGCAATTCAAGGTGGCGGCAGGGGCCGTCTGTGATCATTTTGGAGCCCAAAGCGACATTCTATCGACCTGAAGCGATATCACATCTTGCTTATCAAAGCACTGCACTTTGCAATATTGAACGCTACAATATCAAACGCACGTCATTGGAAAAACAGAGTAATGCAACGCATAGCCGATATTTATTTAAACACCCACCTGTTCAGAGTTAATAGTTACTGAGATATTAATAATATGAAAGCAATATTACTTCTGACTCTGCATTGAACTGATTTGTTACATTCAGTGCAGGAAAGGAAAATAATATGACAAATGTGCTACCAAATATTCTCCAATGACATTACACAATTTAAAATGGTAAATTAACAGAGGCCATTTTGTTATTTAATTATTTTGTCATGTATGTCGTTTATGAACTTTACAATGAATCCATTCCATAATTTCAACTTTTTGTTTTTTATCATTGGGGTGAAAGAGCAGGCGAGAAAGCTTGGGATGCACAATTTGTATATTCTCCCGGAATCAACATTTGTATTGTCCATTTTTGCCAGTAGTCTTGATTAAAATTGGGTGAATTTACTTTTGTACAGCTAAAAGCTGTTTCACAAGAAAAATATTGGTGAAATCCAGTAAAAAACCCAAATATGTTCAAAATTGGATAGATAGATAGATAGATAACCGATATACATTTTCTGAAGTGACAGGCGGTGGACGGGCTGAAGCAGACATTACACTTTAAAGCACACATATGATTAATATCGTAGTTGGAGAAAGGTCATAAACCATACAACTAGAATATCCAAGTGAAAATGGCAGGCAGAATTAATTGTTAATCATCTTACGAACATATGGGTGAAGTCTCAAGAGCACATGCTGGGTTTCCTCAGGGTCTTTGTGGGTCAGGGTTCAAGTTTTACATGCCTGGCCCACTTTTAAATGTCAGACGAATCCTTAACCAGATGCTGCAACAACACCTCCATGTTGCAGAAGTTCCGATAAACAGACTCTCAGCTAGCTTATCTCTCAACCACCTCTCTCTCTTCTTATTCTCTTGGCTTGTCCAGGGGGGAAATGTCTCAAATGACTTCATTACCCAGAGCGCACGATTTCAGTAACATGCACTGCTCCGTGAAACTGTTCGGACGCCCGTCTTCTTTCCCGAGTGTCCTGGCTGTTCCTGGCCCTGTAAGTCAGGGTTCATCGGATGTCTGCAGCCATCTTGTCTTTTCAGAAAGTTAGCCTGGCTCAGAAAAGCCAGTAGGAGAAATAAATCTGACTCAGACAGTATAACAGGAATGTTATGTCTCCTGAAATAAGCAATAATACACCCTTTATGTTGAATCTGTTGAAGTGCAGGTTGATTCTAAGCCTTAATGTTTAAGTGACAGCATCTACTGTCTTTAGCCTTAGGCCTTGGTCACTGAGAGAACCCGATAGAGCCAATGCATTTGTTATGGGATTGGCTCCATTCACATGTATACACGTGAATCCATGGGTAAATGGACCTTGGACCTCAATATATGTAGGTAAATGGACTGCATTTATATAGCCCTTTTTAGAACCTATGCCCACTCAAAGCGCTTTACAATTTTTGCCTCACATTCACCCATTCATACAAACATTCATCTTATTCATTCTCCGACGGCGGGTCAGCCATGCAAGGCGACTCGCCAACTCGCCAACTCGCCGGGAGCAGTTAGGTGTCTTGCTCAGGGACACCTCGACACTTAGCTAGGAGTAGCCGGGGATCAAACCAGCAACCTAGGCCTATCTGTTGCATTTTCCCAAGCCAATCACACAGGATTTTAAAACAAATGCCCCATATTGCATTCTAGCAGGACACATAATTATATGAGTGACGAATACCTATCTTCCAACTCCCTTCAGTAACCATGAACACAATCCGTACTGGCGGTTTATTCAGTTTTTTCACCAGACTCCTTCCGTGAGAACTATAAAATAAAATAAATACAAATTAATGAACTGTCCTGTCTTGTCTGTTATGACCATACACTCACAAACAGCATATCGCAAACATTACACATTCATTGAACCAAATAAATACAAATTCTAATCAATATCTATCCGTCAAATCTAACACATCCAAACATATTTAACTTTTCATTTGAGCAGCATATACAAGACAGTGAGCCTGGGAACCAGACGAATCTGCAAGCTCATGTTTTACTTTCTCTGGCAGATACGTCAGTCCTCTCTCCCATTCACAGATTGCCAGTCGACCTGGCCCAGGTCCAGCCAATCACAACTGTTTATCTAATATGAGCGGGTTTCCTACAATGACAAAGAGTAGCGAGGCATTTTCGTAAATAACCAAACTTCTGCCACTGATGTGGAACGGTCTGTTGAATCGGCTATCCCAGCAGTATTAAGCGAACTGGACGGCATATGTTCTCTAAAAGAAGAATAAACAACTGCACTTAAAGCCTTTCTTGTTAAGAAAGATGTGTTTGCCGTACTTATGACAGGATTTGGTAAAAGTTAAATTTACGTCACATGCTTCGTTGCTCTTATTGGTTGTAGGTCTATCCAATTGCGTCCAGAGGCATTTTGGTCTACGGCCATTGATAACGCTACGGCCACTCTACGCGCTTCCGTTACTTAACCGAGTACTCCACCTCTAAGAACTTGTCACTCTTGTCTCCTCGGTTTCCAAGGAGAAGGGTGAAAATGCTTTCGGCTGGCCGACGTCTTTGGTGAGATCATCAGCGAGGTGGTGAGCATCAAAATCATCCCCATGCCACGACCTATGTCTGTGCCACACAAAGTGTAGCAGCTGTTAACAACGTGGCAATGCTCTCCTCTGCCCTGTCAGCCTTGACAGTAGGCGAGGAGACCTTAGGGCCCAAGGAAGTGGAGACGGTTAGCCGGTGCGGTCCTTCACCTGTCCCAGTCGTTGGCTGTGTCAGCAGGACAGCACAGGGCATGGGCCACTATGGGGCACCGGGCTATGTGACTATCCAATACCTCTGGCCCTGACCGTGACAGAGCAGGCCTTATCCTGGGCCCCTTGTCACCCGACAGTTCTGTCCTCAGTCATCAACAGACCATTCAGGAGAATCTGTCCCAGTTCGGGCCCATCCTCACCGCCTGCTTCTCCCATCACGGCGCCCAATGCTCCAGCTCACCACTGCCTCTGCCACCACTGCCACCGCCGCCACCACAGCGGCAGCATCGGATGGCCAAGGGGGACAGACCTCAGCCCAGCGGTTTCCAGGGAGCGCAGCGGACGCTGGCGCCCACCTGGAACAAACCTGCCCCTCCCCCCTTTGCTTTTCCTACTTAAGATAAAAAAGCCTGTTTGGCCAGCAGTACATTATAAAGAGCACTTCCTTTTAGCCTGACAGCGCCCTGCAACTGTTGTGTCTAATCATATCCCAGCTACCTTGCCCTGACCCCCCCCCTCGGCGGCAGCTAAATGGCATAGCTTAACCCAGGACCTGCTCACTCGGCGGCATTCCAGTGAGCTTCATTAACGGGCTGGACACTTGCTACATGGGTTTGTTTCGACATGGTGGACTAGTCCCCTAGACCCCGGCTGTACCCCTCCCGTCAGTCCTATGGCTGTAAGGAGAAGGCAGGGTGGAATGCAGTGCTGTCTGTCCGAGCCCTGCCAGCTCACAAGCGATGCCTCCCTCCACTTAATAAGGGGATGGTGAGTATGCTGGATTGCACACTGGATTGCACACTACAGCGGTGGTTTGCTCGCCAAAGGCTGGATTCCAGATGACACAAAGTCAGGGTTCTTACCATACCACGCTCAGTGTCCCCGGAACTGGAATACTGGGAAAACCCCCTCACCTTCTGATCAGAATAGACAGCGTGTCAGCAGCGACATATATAAACAGGGAGGGAGGGGTGTGCTCCTCTGCTCTTCACCAAGCAGCATTTGAGCTTTGGCTGTGGGTTCACCAAAACCTACTCAGCCTTAGAGCCCTGCACATCACGGGCACCCAGAACTTCGGGGCGGACCTCATGTCTCACGGCAGTCCCTGTCGAGTCCCTTAGTTGCGTGCGATGCTCTCATCCACGCCTCCTTGGACAGTTGCTGGTCTGGTTTCTGAAAGGCTGTTTCTGCAGGGCAGAGGGCGGTCCACAGCACACAAGAATATTGGTAGTTCTTTTCGGTCAAGGGAAATCCTCACTCTGACGATGGAAATGAACCCGGTTCGAGTGTTGGCAATTCACGTACAATGCTCGGCGGCTTTCAGGTCCACACAGCAGCTATTTGCGTGTTATAGCAATGCTGCCAAGGGTGGACCCTTTCTAAACTGCGTCCTTCTCGCTGGTTGTGTGAGGGTGTCAGCCTACACTCAGCAGGGCTTGAAGCCACCACTGGTTGTCAGGGCTCATTCTACTTGGGGTGTAGCCACCTCTACGGCGTTGTAGCATTTTGGTCTTCCCCCAGCCCTTTTGTCCACTATATGCTGGACATGACCAGGGGATCCATCAGTCACTGTGTAGGTTGCTTAACTGATGGATCCCCTGGCCCCATGGACATGTGATGGTCAAATGCTATTGCTAACATAACACAGCCAACACAATATAGCCAACATTTAACATTAAATCCACTTTCTACAGGCCAAAAAAAAACAACAGCAGAAAGAACAAAAACAAACTACAACACCAAAATTGCACAAAAAGAGTCAACTGTCACTCAGGTCGTATGTGTTATTTAGTGTTCTTACTGACTTGGGGACAAAAAATAGCTGTCCCCATCGTACATTGTCTAAATCTAGATAAATACCACACTGACTAAATCCAGATGAGGCCTCGCCATCTTCTTAAAAATGCAGAGAGAGAGAACTACCAACACCTTTTTCCTTTGACTCTAAATCCCTCTCACCTCCACCTTTCAGTAACACCTGTAGGGAGTGTGGGAGGCACTCGTTAATCAGAGACCCCGAGACCCCTGGTTTAATTAGAGGAAGATGGATGGTGTCACATCTCGCAGAAATATTGCAGCTAAAGAATCCTCTGCCCTGAGGGAAGATTGCTGATTAGTGATTATGGGAGTGTTACCTCGATTGTGTAGGCCAGTGATTGCGCTTTGATAGAAAAGTAAGGGCTGGCATAATAGAATAGCACTCACACTTAAAGGATGAAGTGATTTAATTTCTAGACGCAGAGAGTATGGACACGAGGAGCACTGAATAAAGCTTTGTATTCAGCATTTGCTAAAAAGGTGAAATAATACGAGTACTGTTGTAACATTTACTAAGACAGTTCTCTGGCTATTTAAAAACATATGCTATTGTGACAGATTTGTGTGAATCCACTGAACAAGGCGAAACTAATTATGTTGAATAACCTATATTCAATTCAAGTGATTTAAATATACATTGCATTGGGAGTAGTTAGTAAGTAATACTAGTAGTAAGTCAAGTAATCGTTGGGTTTGACTGAAGCCATCTAACCGGCCACACATAAAGCACAACATAGCCCAATGCTGATTATAATACAACACACAATACTCCAAGTATATGCAGTCATTATCACTACATACATGGGCTGTTGAATAACAACATCTCCCAGAAGGCACCTGTGCCTCCCCAGCTGTCCAGTTGACACTTGATTAGCCCCTCACACCGGCCAAGACTCAACAAAGTCAATAAGAGATGTGCAAAGCACAAAGCAGGGTTATACACCAATCTAATTTAATCAATAACAGCCAATCCATAGCCGGGATCATTAGCAATTCCTATGGATGAGCAAACATTGACATCTCAATGTTTCGTTTTTGCTAAGGTCATGTAAGAGTATCGCAAGGGCATGGTGGCTTCAACATTTCCGCACTCTTTTCCGCACTTATTTGTTGAGCTTGTTATCATGATAAAGCTGATGATTCCTCTTTTGCATTCATTGAAATGTGCTGGGTCAGACGTGAAGTGTAAATAAATTAAACTGAAGAAAAGGTTGACTCTAAGCGTTGAATACACATGCTAATAATGTCGAATTTTGAGCTTTAGAGTACAGAACGGTACCACACAGCGTCAAAGTGAATACTTTAGAAATAACCCAGTGCCTTTCGGAATATTAATGAGCCCATGGATGACAGTTGATGTAATGAGACCCAACAGTTTTTAAATGGTTTCAAAGCAAATATCTGTCATCCCTGTCGTCTGGTCTGGAATCAACCGGCTCTGAAGTCTTGTTTACATCAGTGTATGTGCACCGCAACACAGCTTCATGTAAACAACTTTACTCATTATTAATTATTATATCTGGTAAAGAGGTATGCCTATATCTGGATTCCACAATGTACTATGTGTAATAGACCAAACCAAGCTCATTGGACAATATACGTTTTTACTAGAGATGGGCATAGATTAAAATATTTAATCTAGATTAATCCAATGGTAATCTTGAAATTAATCTAGGTTAATCTAGATTAAAGTGGCTCCTTTGAATGATGTCGAAGGTGTCCGTAATATGTGTTTGCTACCTAAATAATGACTTATATTACCTAAATAATGACTAAAAGTGGGTCTGCGATTGTTGAGCGGGGGGGGGGGGGGAGGGTGCTACCGGAGCTTTTTGTTGAACGGGGGGTGCTACCGGAGCCTTTAGATCATTCTTTTCATTTCATGCTGCTTAAATTTGTATTTTTATAGAAACAGGGAATTGTGCATTGAAGTATTTACAAGACACATGCAGAAAACCACAAGAAAAACATTTTTTAGAGCACATCTTGACAATGGTACAGTACTAATTCACCACAATCAGGAGACCCTTATATGGTTAGTTCTGCACAATTTCACATGTTTCCTTAGAAAAAAGGCAATTTTATTTTCCACATATTTTCTGTCAACCTTTGCCAACTACTGCAAGTCATACAGAACAAAGAGCTCGGTCTTAAACCCTCATGCTATTCACAGGAAAACAATGAACACTTTAAAAATTGAGATTCCTTGTCACCATGGAAGATGCATGTCCTGTGCCAAGTGGGTAGCCATGACCATATCCCCTTACATCAGCGGTCCCCAGCCACTGGGCCACAGACCGCCACTGGGCCGCAAAGCATTTGCTACCGGGCCACGAGGACATGATATGATTCGGCAAAAAATAAAAAAATTTAAAAAATATAAAAACCTGAATAATAAACATAACATTATAGGCTATTTGTGCAGTAATTACATTCAACTTGGCATGGTCCGTCTGTGCTGCACCTTTCCTCACCCCTGTCACACCCACAACACACACACGAGCATGCGAGGTCATCAGTCAAGGAGTCAAATGTCATCACCCCTGACCTCCTACATGTGCGCATTGCAACTAGCTAGCTAGTAAAATAACAGTGCTTGCTTGAGAGTTTCTTCGGAAGAGATAGGGGAGATAAAAGGAGACCTAACGATGATGATAAGGCAGAGACAGCGGAGGCCGAGACTGAAAAAAAAAAAAAGCTTCCTTCAATAGGAAATACAACGAATCGTACCTAAAATATGGCTTTATTGTGACTGGTGACTCGCATGCGCCAAGCCTTGGCAATGAAGCCCTCAAAACTGCTTCGGCACCTTGAGTCCAAGCATCCTGCACTTAAGGACAAACCCTTATTTTTTGAGCGAAAGAAATGCGAGCAAGCGGGACAGAAGAGAGCCATCACCTCTATAAATGCTGCTGGAACTGTAGGGACGGCGAGTGGACGAGGCATATTTGACATGTTCCCAACATTAGCTGGGATTTTGGGAGAGACTGAGGCCGGACTGTCCTTATCCCAGCTGGTGTGCGGTCACCTAGCTTCACTGTTGACAGAGTTTGACCGTTACCTCCCAACCACAAATGAAGTGCAAAGGAATGGGTGACATTTGTGAATGTCCCCGACGAATCTTCCATGTCAGTGAGGGAAGAAGATCAACTCCTCGAGCTTGCAAATGATGGTGGGCTGAAAAGTATGTTTGACATAAAATCTCTGGCGGCATTCTGGATCAAAGTCAAGGCTGAATATCATGAGATAGCCACGAAAGCACTGAAAACTTTGTTTCCATTTCCAACATCATATCTCTGCAAAGCGGGGTTTTCTGCGATGAATGCAACGAAAACTAAATTGCGGAATAGACTGGACATAAGGAAGACGCTTCAGATGTCGCTGTCTCCCATCACATCTCGATGGGACCATCTTGTTGCAGGGAAACTGATTAAGTGATGTGGGTGAGTTGCAATGTTTTTATATGTTCATGCGATGAAAATATGCACTGCTGTGTGTGTTACTTAAATGTTATGCTATTGACTTATAAACTATTCCGGTCGTGATTAATGCCCCCCCATCATCCGCAAGAATATTGTCAATATTAAAGAGGTCTGCGGTGCAAAGAAGGTTGGGGAGCCCTGACTTACATTACCGGGGTTAGAGGGTCCAGACCAACCTCTGGTGTTCTGCTCACGCTGCAGGTGTCAAGAGTTTCATTCCTTGACTGAGTTTAATAGGCAGAGATGGGGGCAGGATAGTCTAGACGAAAGGTTCTGGGTTCCAAACCCAATGTCTGCAGCTTAACCTGCAAGCGTCCTTGAGCAAGATGCCTAGCCCCAACCTGCTCGTTTGTGACATGTATCTACAAATTCACTGGAAGACGCTTTGAATTAAAAAAAAACTCATATGGCCCACAATCTTTAGTGAGATTAGTGAGTTTTACCATATTGAGGTTACAGGGTCTCTGTCTTAATAGTTAATGATGGCGACCCAGTGGCAGGGTAAGACGAACAGTTTCCCACTGGAACCGGGGATGCAAAAAAAACTTCTCTGACACTGAAACATACTTAGTACGAGTGAGGAAAAAACCCCTGCTTACGTCGCTAGCGCCTGACAAATGAAGAGAAGCGGGCGAGAGGTGCAACAAGATGAAGGGTGGACGGAATCAGACAGCAACGTGTGTGAAAGATAGCGGCCATTGGCGTAGCAAAGCGATAACCACTCTATACAGCAAACCCCCCCAACCACCACCCCTCCGCACCAGGTTGGCTGAACGAGGGCACAGAGGGCCGTGCATGGTGCACCTCATTAGGCTGAGATGAGTGGGTGTGTGTGAGCATGCGAGCGTGTGTGAAGGGTGACATGATGGCACTTTGATGTGGTGACAGGTACAGCGCTCAATCTCGCTCTCCTCTTCCTGTCATTATCGCCTCTTTTTTTAATTCTCTGCTCTTCTTCTCCCCTTCTTAATGCTGTTTTCTGGTATTTTGCCTTTGACCTTTGTTTCATCTCACCTCCCCCCTTCCCCCACAGATCTATATCTTTCTCTTCCTGCCCTTATTCTTATCTAATTTCTTCTGCCACATCTCCTCATTATTTCTCTCTTTCTTTCCTCCTCTTCTAACTTTGTCGCCTCCTCCTCCTGTCCGCTCCTACTCACTGTGCCTCCCTCCTGGAAGATATCTATAGCAACAGCCTGTCAGGACACTGGAGTGGGCGAACGTGTGAACATCCTACTGGAAGGAGAGAGACAGTATCTAAAGGAGATGCAGTGTCTTGCGAGGTAACCCCCCCCCTTCCTTGCTGGTGTTAACAGATCATTGTGTTTGATCATTAAGACGGTTTGAACATACACCATTTAACAGCAAATTTAGCAACATTGTGATTGCTATGTATTAAGGAAAAGAAAGAAATGCCACGAATTAACTTCTACATAAGTGGGTTGATTTGTTGAATGATCCGTAGCTGTCAAGCCATTAACAACTCTTATGTCCCTCTTTCCTATGTACGTATTCCCCACTCCAATAGAAAGGAGCGGTAGGAAAAGCAAACAACAGGGCTACATTTGAGGTCTTGTACAAACTGACAGCTATATGACATGGGCCGAACGGTTCAATTCAAATTCTTCTCCAGGGTTCTCTCTTCTTCTCATCTTTTGACAACACTGTTTCAGTCAGGACGTTGTATCAACAAAAACTAGACAGCCTAGAGTATCCACACAACCTGCACGCTTTGATACCAAGCCTGCCGAATAAAGGCTGTCCGGTGAGTCAGATCAAAGCTTCCAACCATGGCCTCACCCCCTCGCTCTAGTGGCAATACCAAGCATTACTGCCTTCAAACTGCCTCGAAACCTCTCTCTCTCTCTCTCTCTCTCTCTCTCTCTTAACTCTCTATCTCCATCTCTCTCTCTTGCAAGCATGCGCACCGATGCCCTGATAGGATGTGACTTAACCTTGGTGAGGTGCATCACCTCCAACTATAACACCACCTTGTCACTACCATGGACCATCACCTCCTGGGGATGAAGGTAGCCTGAGCTGAGGAAAACCGACAGAAGAGAGGTAAGGGTGAGATTTCTCTTTTGGAGTGGGGGTGGGGTGGGTGGGGTAAGGTGGTTATGGCATGGATGTAGCAATCTACTGTTCAGGTTCAGCACCATTGGTCACTCAGTTACTGTTCAACAACGGTTCAGTACGCCATGTTTCCATAGTTTTTTTTACCAGTTTTTGCCAAATATTTGGCAAAAATGAATTTGCCAAATTGCTTGCCAAAAAACCCCCAAACAAGAGGTTTAAAATAAAAGGACAAAGCTTACCAGGCTTCTATGAAACATATACCGAGTCAGTTGACTCGGTTCTCATTGTGATTGGGAAAAAACACACTTTCCACATTTTTGGTTATTCTCTTTCAGGGTTCCTGTTGAAACACATTAAAAAAAAACATGTCTGCCAAGTTAAGTCTCAAAAGCCTGTTCACATACCCACAAGGTAATTAAAACGGCCTTGTTCACAGCTCCACCTGTCACATTGGTTCTCTGGTGGAGAAAGGCCAGTACCACGGGCTCAGGATTGGTTTACCCAGCTGTCAATCAAAGGCTACGCCGCTCGAAGACAAAAATAAGATCAGCATTTTTTTTCCTCTCTCTCCCTAATGACTAACGATTACTTGTCAACCACCCAGGCTATGTGTAATTCCTTCCATTGACTTGTCAGAAACTGACTGACCTGTTCTCTGTTGAATACCTCCAGAGCGCGTCTAAACGGCTGTCAAAAAGGACTCCCATCGGCCATCTGTGAAGCATTCTACCCGTTTGGTTAGATAAAGCTAGGGCATCCACCCCATTTTTAATGGAGCCATGGGTGAACACTATCAAGATAAAAAAGGGTCCATGGATTCCTTTGGTCAGAGAATAGAAGTGATAACAAGCTTTTTTTATTTCCTCCATTTTGAAGGCACTATAGATAAGGTAACACACTTTGTGCTATGTCTCTTAATGGTGGTGCCTGAATCGTAAAGATTAAAGTAAAAAGCCATCAGGTTATTTAAAATTCCAAACAACGAGCTTCGGCTTTCATACAAATAGGTTCAAATTATTTTCTTACAAACAAATGCACAAAAAACAACAATGCACTAAGAGTATTAAAAGGGCATTTAAAAAAGCAGTTAGCCATTTATAAATTACGTGTGTTGTGACTATAGATGTCCACTGTGGATTGTGCACTCCTGAAAAAATGTATTCATCATCATATTCTTACTACATTCTGCCTATTCTGTGCACTGCTCTAACACCTTAATTTCCCCTCTGGGCTCAATAAAGTACTCATCTAATCTACCCATCTAATTTCATCTAAAGAGTAGTGTCAGTAGCCCCTGCTTCACACATGCAAAAACCAGAGGGATTGATAAAGCAGTGGTTGTGGTTAGGAAGAGATTTTGTCTTCCATCTCTTTGACTCTTCTGATGTTTCCCATTGTTTGTGTTTCTGTCTGCAATCATTTATCAGTCACAATACCAACTGGTTAACCTGTTGAAACTCAAAATTCAGAAGAGCTTCAGTCAAGCAACAGCACACGTCCACATGCATGTGGACGTGCACACGTTCTTTGCTTGACTTGCATATTTATTCATAAATATTTTAAAATCATATTGAATCATATTACTGTATTGGGTATATTGAAACTGTGGGTTTGGAAGGAAGTCTGAAAAGGGCAGCAGTAGTTCAGGATGTAGGAGGAGCAGGTCACCTAGCAACTAGAACGGTTACTGGTTCGATCCCCCAGTTCCTGAGATGTCCATGACTACCAAGACACCCCGATAACCTCTCACTGCGTCCAACAAGCTGGTTGTTGCAATGCATGGTTGAAACCATCACTGCTGGTGAATGAATGGGTGTATGCATGTGTGACTGCATTGGTGAGTGTATGAATGGATGAATGTGTGTTTGAATGGGTGAACGTATAAATGGGTAAATGTGTTTGTGATTGGCTGAATGTGTTTAGGAATGGCTGAATGTGTTTTTGATTGGGTGAATGTGTGTATTAATGGCTGGATGTGTAAATGAATAACCCTTCCTGTCTGGGATTAATAAAGTACATCTTAAAGCATTTTGAGAGGTAACTCAAAAGGTTCGAAAAAGCGCTATATAAATGCAATAATTCATCATCCCTTATCACTATGAAAATGAAAATGCCACAGAAAGGGTTACACACTCATGGTTACAATACCATGGTTACATTATTTCCACACCAGTTGTTTACACTGTGGATAGTTATATACAGTATATATATATATATATATATATATATATATATATATATATATATATATATATATATACACATATATATATATATACACACACACACACACACACACACAGCGGCAAGTACCCAGGACCTGTTAGATAACACGTGCATCTCCACAAGGCACGTGCCCAGTAATGCTTCAACCAACATCAGCACCACTAGTAGGTGGTGAGAAACCAATCAATACATGCATTATTGGGAACACTACAAAACCAAACGGTGTATGTACTCTATGAGATGGGTCAGGAGGAAGTGTTCACATCATCATTTTAACTGAAGCTGCACTCTCTCTCTCTCTGAAAGCGTTGTTTGATATAGAGGTAGCAGAGGAAACTCACTCCTCCGCACTTATTCATGAGCCAAGTATCTTTAAATATGTGCTCCAAGACCACGGGCGCACGAACGGGTGACCCCGGAAGGTCCCTGCCAAAGAAAACATTTATTTGAGTTGCCAGAGGGGCACACAAGCACGAGAGAGAGAGAATCCAGATGTGCTCGGTGCAGTCCCCACACTAGAGGTTGAGAGTGTATTGTTAGTATGGTTTTTATCTTTATATAGTGGTTTATTAGGGTTGGCAGCGAGTTAGTGCAATTTGAAATGTCAGACAGATTTGAATGTGAATTGTAGTAATGGAATTGTAAACCATTGCTTCAAACTCTAAATACAGAATCAAAAAGGTTGATTACTCTTTTCAGCCACGGCCAGAAGAAGAAGACCCATCGTGGGTCAAAACCGGTCGGCGTTTTCCTTTTGTGATTTTTTTTACTGTAATATGTTGTCAACTATTAAAGGCATTTTAACCACATCCTTTACTCGGTGCGAGTGTCTGAAGTAAGCGCAGAGGCTTCCCTTTTACTAAATAAAGTGTTCTAAAAAATATATAGAAATGTCAAAGACAATTGGTGAACACAAAGAAAAAACAAACACGATAAACGATGATGAATGAATGAATGAATGAATGATAAAGTCTAAATGGAGATCAGAGAGAGATAAAGCATAAACAACTGGTATTGATTTTATGTATGAACACATGAACATAGCGTTTACTCTCGCACTAGTCCCACACTGCTTCTGCACAATATGGAACAGATGTATCACCAACACTACAGGTTATCATTCCTTCAGAATCCTGTACAAATAATAGAAATTAATATACTTTTCAACAGTCAATTTTAGTGAAACTTTCACCATTCATATTGCACATTTGATAATAAAACACTTCACCTTTAAGATGAGTTGGATGGCTGACAGTTGGACCCATGAGAGTTGTAACGGAGGGAGTGGGGTGGTGTGGGGGGTTATTTGATAGGAAATTAACAAGACCCACTGCCACATGTGTTGAGACAGGGTGCCCGGGATCAAAAGGACATTTTGATTAGCATTTTCAGCAAAGGAAACAAATTTGAGAAGATCAAAGAAAAACGCTATACCAAGTGTAGAAATGAAGAAAGATGGCGACAAACTTCTGCACAATTGCAGAGACTCACAACCAAGTCAACTCCCTCAATATACAAATTCAGAAACACAATTTACTGAAGCGGTCCCAAAAGGCAAATTGTATGTTGCCATCCCTCACGGAGGACGTTGTGTTCTGAAAATGCCAGAAAACCTTTAAGACTGCACATAATTCAGAGATCACCCAGCCAGCGCAGGGCTGAGGTGGAAACATTTACAAGTAGCAGAGCCCCAAGTCGACCCAGACAGATATATCTCACACACCATGGGATTTGCTCGAGCTTCCCCTTAGATGTTCAATGCCAGCCTTAAATCCTTTTATCTGGGCGTCTAAATACCGGAATCACAGTACTTTTTTTAGCAAGGCAGCCCAGAAAACAGAACATGGAGAAACCTGGATGCAGCAGATCCATTGTTAGAATGTTAACTGACAAACAGTACAGAAACTTTGTGGCTTCTCTTGACAATTACAGTCTTAACTTCTTCCATGAATGCATTTTGTCTGACGTTCTTGTGACAAGCCATTGTCAATAGCCGTTATCCATCTTACACCTCAGTAGCTTTAGATGGAGCTGTGAAGGCAACCTGCTGGGCCATGTCCTGGCCTACCCAGTAATGTTGACACTTTGGCAGTGCATCTCCTTCAATAATTATAGAAATTCATGACTTCTGCTCAGTCTGCATCCAGAAAATTAACCCCAGATCATTTTACTGCATCACAAGTATTGGTTTAGGCGTTTGAGATTTAACTGTGCAATTAGTTATTTTCTGAAAAAACAATGACAATGAGGAAATGCAGCATTTCTGTTGCATGTGTTTCCATATTTTCAGTTTAATGGTGGATCTAACACACCAGCCCCCAGACCTCATGAACAGGGCATAAGACGTGTAGGCACAGGGGGGATCATCCAAAAAAGAATCAGTGTGTGTGTGTGTAATATACAGCTGGCTGATTTCACAACGTGGTTCTCCCACAGTTGCGCCATTTTCAAAAAATCCAGTTGGTTGACTCAAAATACTGGGGTGGTGTTTCAAATTTCCTGGAGCTCCTACATTCAGTGTCGCTGAAAAGGAACTCAGACACATTATCCAACATTATTCTAAATTAAACTCACTACACGCGAGTTCTGAAGTCACAATTTTGTTTTTCAGGCTCAGATGGCCACATAAAATACACACGAGGGGAGTGGAAGAAGAAAATAAACAAGAGCTCCCTGTTGCCGACAATGTCATTCCTCTCTGCTGCAGAAGTCGACGGGAGTAGAGGACACACAGGGTGGAGCTTCTGCTCCATGGAGGACTGTTGGGACAGGATAGCACCTATCCCCACATTGGTGTCAAACTCCACAACAAATTTTTGGGGGGGAGGAGTCTGATTGGGTCAGGATGGGGGCAGAAGTGAACCCAAGGAACTGCAACTCCTTGAGTGGTTAGTTGAGGCCAGTCAACCACTGTTTTCACTTTGGGTGGACCCACGCCAACACTACCGAAGAATAAAACCCAGAATAGAGACACATGGAACTCACACTTCTGAGCTTTAACAAACACCTCATTTCCTAAGAGGCTTTGGAGAACCTGGTGGATGTGTCCAACCTGTTCTTGTTTGGATTGTAAAAAAAAAAAATGTAAATGTCGTCAAGGTACACAATCGAGGCCTGAAAAACAGCAGGGGCATTAGCAAGGCCGAATGGCATTACCAGATACTCATAATGTCCACTAGGGGTGTTGAAGGGAGTTTTCCACTCATCTCCTTCCCAAATGTGGACAAGATGGTAGGCATTCAAGTTTAGCGAAAACCATGGCGCCCTTCAGAAGTTCAAAAGCAGAGGAGATGATTGGCAGCGGGTAATGATTCTTGACTGTAGTTCAAGTCTGGGTAGTCTATACAAGGACAAAGTCTTGTCTTTCTTAGCAATGAAAAAAGGAAGAGGGACGGATTATGCCAGATCTGATGTGACTGATATATTATATTTCCTTTGCTTCCCTCTCCGGAGGACGACTTAGAACCACCTGGAGAAGATGCACAGAAGAAAAGATTAAAACCGAGGGGCTGTCATGGCAGCAACTAGATCAAAAGGCAGGATCGAAACACCAATGAACACTGGGAGAGGAAGGGGTGGCAGGAATCTGAATCACCGGAATAGCGCTTGGGCAGAGACCGTCGCAGCTCCTTGGAGATAGAGTAGCTGAGTAGATATGAGCGGAGACAGAGTTTCTGCGGAGACCGGATGGGTAGCAGCACCAGGAGGCTGAGATGGAGTGGATAGGTTCTGGAATCATGATGGTCTGGTAGTTCTGGTCGTGTCTGTCTGCAAACTCCTGAATTCTGTCGTTGAGGAGACTGATCTGTTGAGTCTCCCTCGAGCTAATCCCTGGCTGGAGAGCGTGGACTGAAGGTGTCCAGTGTCTGCTGGGTCCATGATGGTCAGATTGTACTGTAATGTTTCTGGACCAGGACCCAAATGCAGACACAAACAAAAAAGTAAAAAAAGTAATTAATAAAGGCAAATCAAACAACAGTTCAAAGAACTTGCATGGTAAAAAACTGGAACAAAAAACAACCGATCAAAGAACGGGCAGAAAATAAAAACTGAAAACTAGATCAGCAAACTGGCTGAAAAGAAAAAACTTGAAAACTAGAACTCACTGGCATGACAACAAGACGAGCATACACAGGCTTCTTGCTACGATGACAGACAATCTGACACAGAACACATGGAAGAGCCAACTTAAATAGACGAGGGAAAACCCAGGTGAACACAATCAACTAATTAACACAGGTGGAGACAATTCAGGGCAACAAGACAAGGGGTAAAAAGGAGGACATCTGCAGCAGTGGTTCTCAAAGTGGGGTCCGTGGCATATGGCCAAGGGGTCCGCAAAATAATTAATAAATCTCCTACATAATTTATCCCCCCAAAAAAGAAAACAAGCGTACCTTTGAGATATCTACTCACACGTCATTTTTTTCAAGTGGGACATAACGTGAAAGTTAATTGAGACAGTAGGGGGAGCACAAGTTTTCTAATGCATGTTATTAATACAGTAATACAAGGACAATATATATTTTTGGGTACATGGTCAATGGGTTAGTTTCAAACTATAACAATGGTAGGGGGTCCTTGTCAATATTTATCCATTCTAAGGGGTCCCTGCATTGAAAAAGACTAAGAACCCCTGATCTGCAGGACAAAACATTAAACACTTCAAACTGTTACAGTTGGGGGGGCAAGGGGGGCAGCCTCGACGCTACGAGGGGTCTTAAGGTTGTATTTTTTGCCCCCTCTGTTGCTTTATGTATCTATAGAAAATATAAATATAAAATATAATTAGCGCTCTAGTGCTATGTTCTTGTGTGAGTGCTCTGATTATTACATTTATTCTTTAATTTTGAAAGAGTAGCCTTATGTTGTTGTTATTTAGCCTTTCTGAGGCTATTGCATGGTTTATTTTATGAAACAAATTGGCCCCTCGCAAATTTGAACAGCCCCTTCAGTAATTTCATCCTGGTGCCGGGCCTGAAGGGGGGGGGGGGGGGGGCTGACTCAGACAATCTTGCTGAGTTGACTGGCGGGTGGGAGACACAGCGAGAGTGTGGGGGTGATGAGTGTGTGTGTGTGTGTGGGGGGGGGGGGGGGGGGGGTATATGGGACAGACATGGGGTGTGCAGTTAACATCACAGTTGATTTATGCATGCTATGCTAATTAGCTGCTCCATTTTCTCTCTTCATTTACTGGCCGCTTGAGATGTCCTTGGGCTAGGCAAATAAATAATTACACACACACAATGACGCACACACACAGGTGGGATATTGGGGTTAGGTTGCTGTGGGCTATTTTGATCATTTGAACGCAATGCATCAACCTGCCTGACAGTAGTCTCTATTCCGCAGGTTCTACAGTTTTACATGGCTTTTTTGGGGAAAAGAAAAAATACGAAAGGAAAGCGGCTCTGATAATGCATTTTGGGACCCTTTGACAACAAGTGTGTGTGTCCGCTACCCTTGAAAAAAGAAGGCATCGGATAATGGAGACGATTGGAGTTGAGGGGATTTAATTATTAACGCATACAGTGCCACTGGAAACTTTGTGAACCTAACAGGGATGGTACTTATTTTTGTAATAATTAATTAATTAAATAAGTAATTAAATTCTTGATTATTATAAATTAAATTATACATTCTTAAAAACATCATGAAGGCATTTCAAATGAAGTACAAACTAAAAATAGTGACAATAAAGGTAACAGAAGTGGTTTATTTAAAAAAAACTGAGATTAAAAAAAAAAAGAATGACTAAATAAATGCAAAGACAAATGACGAATAATGAAAGCCTTGAGTCTCTAGCGTGCGGCACCTCTATTAGCAGCCAAACTTGAAGTAAAGGTCTCATTTAGGCAGAAATCCTTTCAGTCACAGATATTTTTGACAGGGATTTTTGCCCACTTCTTACAGAAACATTTAGAGAGCAATTAGGGGATTCTGGCATAAACGGTTCATTTCAGCATCTTGATAGGATTCAGGTGTTAGTTCCTTGACTGATGACCTGAAATCATCCAGGTCCAGAGGAGGAAAGGCAACATATCCACCATCATGCTTGATTGTTGATTGAGGAGAAGGTTCTTCTGCTTGTTGGCAGTTCTTCTGGTTGTTGAGTTGACCAAACACATTGTGACCCAAAAAGGTCAAGTTTTGACCTCTAATGTCCAAGAATGGTCTATGGCAAAGTCATCATTTACATTTAGGTCCTTTAGCGGATGCTTTTGTCCAAAGGGACTTACAATAAGTACATTTGTCAGTAGAAAGTAAAACAACAGTATATTACTGTCAATACAGCAAGGATGTCAATAGAACAAGTTTTTAAGTGCACCATAATTGCTAGGTTTAGCTATCCTTTCTGGTATACAACATGGATAGCTAGGGTAAGATGCGATACGATGCTAAGTACTATTTAATTGCCAGGATGTACGAACATGCAATAAGTTAAGAAGAGAAGTTTGGTTCTTTATTGACAGAAGAGGCTTCTTCCTAGCACCCCTCCAGCAATGGGTCAATGACAATCTGTCAATGCTATGTTTGTGTTTGCTTGGCTTGTTCTTCATTTACTGCCAGACTGGTGTGCTCTCGCTACCCTGATGTCCTCTGAGATCTCCTTTTCTCATTCACCCAGATGGGTAGCACCAAACTGACTGCGTTTCTTATTTCTATGTATCAGACTCGCCCAAACTTCTACTTCCCTAAAGATCTCTCCTTTGATTGGTTTATTTGCTACCCAATTATCTACCCACCTGGTTCTACTTGCCCACTTGTTTTAACCAATGCAACTTGGGTTTCACTGATTCATGCACCTGCACTATTTTCCTTTTGAATTTAGTTTTTTTTTTTTCCTGTAAACCAACATATGAAATTAATAAACATAAAACTGTTATAGCAGATCAAAAAGATGAAAGGGTTCTTATTAAATTAACAATTAATGTTAAAAACCAATGCTAACACTACATACTTCAATATTTTCAAGCGGCACTCACTGTATGTCAGGGCTGTACAAAGTTTCAGTCACATGACAGTTTCCATGTTGAGAGTGAGAAGTCAGTGTGATATTGAAATGGCTTCTACTCAACAGGCCTGTGGACAGGTCAATAAGTAATACAGATGCCATATGTTTGTGTGGGAACTAGTTTAATCTGTAAAGGGAACCATAAAGAACTGTAGAGATGCACAGCGTCTTAGCAGCACAGGGGCGGGGATATACGATGCATTACCTCTCCTCATGCTGTGGCGTTGTCAACTTGATGAGCTTCACCTGGATCTCTCCAACTTTAGAGAGGCTGGAAGTCGTAGTCCTGGAGTCCTTGTCCTTGGTGGTCAAGAGCCATATCCAGGACTACATCTCCCATTGACCTCCATTTGTGAAGAAGCATACTTTATGGCACCTATACATCACATAACAAAACTTTGATTAGCAGCCTCAACTCAAAGGTTTATCCAAACCATTGCGTTGACTGTAGTAACAGTGATAAATAAGTAACAAATGTGACACCTGAGAAGTAGTTTTTTAACTAAGGAGATGTTATTGTTCAAAGAACCAAACCAACAGAACCAAATACTATATTTAATAGACAGAAGATGGGTTTATTTCTTAAAGCATAAATCACATTGTTGCAAGCTTCTGCGCTCTGCCGATGAGCAGTACGGACGTACAGGTAGTGACACCCTCCTCTACAGTTTCCCCTGGCGTCAGTGGAGCTCTGCAGTCATCCAACACTCCAGAGTGACTTTCTCTGCAGTCGTCCAACCCTCCAGAGTGACTCTCTCTGCTGTCGTCCAACCCTTCAGAGTGACTCTCTGCAGTCGTCCAACCCTTCAGAGTGATTCTCTCTGCAGTCGTCCAACCCTCCAGAGTGACTCTCACTGCAGTCATCCAACCCTCCAGAGTGACTCTCTCTGCTGTCATCCAACCCTTCAGAGTGACTCTCTGCAGTCGTCCAACCCTTCAGAGTGATTCTCTCTGCAGTCGTCCAACCCTCCAGAGTGACTCTCTCTGCTGTCGTCCAACCCTTCAGAGTGACTCTCTGCAGTCGTCCAACCCTTCAGAGTGATTCTCTCTGCAGTCGTCCAACCCTCCAGAGTGACTTTCTCTGCTGTCGTCCAACCCTTCAGAGTGACTCTCTGCAGTCGTCCAACCCTTCAGAGTGATTCTCTCTGCAGTCGTCCAACCCTCCAGAGTGACTTTCTCTGCAGACATCCAACCCTTCAGAGTGACTCTCTGCAGTCGTCCAACCCTTCAGAGTGACTCTCTGCAGTCGTCCAACCCTTCAGAGTGATTCTCTCTGCAGTCATCCAACCCTCCAGAGTGACTCTCACTGCAGTCATCCAACCCTCCAGAGTGACTCTCACTGCAGTCATCCAACCCTCCAGAGTGACTCTCTCTGCAGTCGTCCAACCCTTCAGAGTGACTCAGTGCTTTGACAGCATGTCCTTAAAACTTAAATGTCATGGAATGATTCATTTGCAGCATTTATGTTCACAAATAGCGCTAGTGTCAAATATCACAGTGGTAGATGACCTACTTCCTGCCAGTTTGTTTTGTCAATCACACACACAGGATATATACATTACATATTTAGATGAAAGAAAAATGTGTGTGGCCACACCCTAAGAGAGAGCATAGGTACACAGCAAACTTTGATATAAAAGGAGCTTATTGTTACAAGGGATCCACAGTACATATACATTTTTTCCAAAATGTAGAAACAGCCGGCTGGTTTTAAGAATCCAAAACAGTTGCTTGATGTCACGAGGGCCTCCATCACCTCCACGAGTGGAAAGAATGAGGGCTTTGTTCCCGAGATCTGATAAAACACAGTTCTGCAAGAGTACTAACCTGGCTCTTTTGATCAAAGGAACCTACCCAGGTGACACGGTTGCATGTGTGTGTGTGTGTGTGTATGTGTGAAGATCACATCTCTCCTGTGTGTGTGTGTGTGTGTGAAGCAGATGTTTGGTGGAGATAGACAATCAGCAGCTACATGCTCTGGTGGCATTTGAAGAAAGACTATTCTTCTGCCGATTTGGCACACCTGCTCAGCGGTGTTTAATTAAGGTTAAAACAAATCACATTGTGGAGGATTAGAAAACAATTTTCAAGGTATCGCCCACATGATATCTCACTCACACACAAGGTATGTACACATGTATACACACACACACATACAATAGCTGGCAGAAAAAAAACAATTTGCACTATCACAGCAAGTGTGGCAGTTAATAATCTGTCTTGATGAATTACCGGAGTCAAAGCCCCCGAAAATGAAACAAGGACATGAAAAAAACCCAACGTATAAATAGAGACTGAGGCAGGGTGGATACCTTCCTTTGACATTTTAAAAAGTTTAGAATTCAATCAACTACTTCTAATTGCCACATGTGTGTTAGTTACGCTCCGATAAATACTGTGTGGGAAACGCTAACAATGGAGTCAAGAATTATGCAATGCGTTCATATTTCCATATCCAATCAATAGCGCATTGAGATGGATTTCTCTCAGCGTTGGAAATTAAAACATACATCCGATACTTCATGTGTGTTTCTACAACCACCACACACCCCCATTCACTGCCACCATTAAAGCGGATGAGAATACACTATGCCATTTGATCCCCACTAAAATATGCACAGCGACTATAGAACAGTTAAAAGACTAAGAGACCAGCGTCTCCTGCCTTTGCCGTTTTAGCCAATTAAAACACACTCTGCATGAGTCACTGATGTGGAGAGAGGGAGGGGAGAGAGATGGGGAGAGAGAGAGACAGAGAGAGGAACACAGAGAAGGGGAGAGAGAGTGGGAGGGGGGCGAGAGAGTGGGGGGGGGCGAGAGAGGGGCAGAGGGGAGAGAGGGGGGCAGAGGGGAGAGAGGGGAGGGGGCAAAGCGAGAGATACAGGGAGAGAGAGAGAGAGAGAACGAGACTCCATGACTTCAAATAAGCCATTTTGTATTCTGCTCCAGTGGCGCATGCATGCGGGGAGAATGCTACAGGTGCTCACCACACCTTCTGTCAACTTCTCTGGTGGTCGCTCCCAGACAGGGTGGGTAGGGTGGGGGTTCAGAAATTAACTCTGTGCGACGGACCCAGTGGACATCCGTCAGCCTGCCGTGTGGTTGGAGAAGAGGTTTGTGACCCAAATGTTGCCCATTCTGATGCCTCAGTGGTGTATTGGCAGGGCCGAATTAAGAAGGTCCAGGGCCCCTAGGCTGCTGGACGATGTAGCCCCCCCCCCCCCCCCCCACCTTGATGGGCCGAACGCCCAATAAAATTGCGGGGGGTGGGGGGGGGGGGGGGGGGGGGTGCTAGCGGAGAATTTTATTGAGCGGGGGGGGGGGGCGAGCGGGGGGGGGGGGCGGGCGGGGCCCCCTGGCAGGTGGGGCCCCTAGGCTGCAGCCATATCAAGCCTGTGCGTTAGTCCGGCCCTGTGTATTGGCCATTATATGCTGCCTGTTGGTCTGGGGTCTAAGTTAGCCCCATAGAAAGTTGTACCTTAACAATGTCTCTCAAACGCCCCCACACGCCTGCACAAGCACGCACGCATACACACACGCACATACACACACACGATAACACAAAGTTGAGATAAGCAAGTCATCCAGACAGATCTGGAAAGAGAGATCTGGGATTGTTTGGGGGGTTTGGGGGCTTGTGTCAGGGAATACAACAGGGGGAAAAAAACAGATAGCAGAGAGAAGCTACCAGAAGGATTGGAGTAAGAGAGTCGTGCTGGGAGGGGTAGAGATAATGGAACAGAATAGCAACACGGCTGTTGTGTGCAGGAATTGTCTTGAATCCTTTTGTAAGACGTTTCCCGTAAAGTAATATGGGCCCCAACATTTTCAAAAGGTTGACGATCAAAACGCACCCTAAGGTGATGAGAAGTTTGTCGATTTTTGATGAAGGTCTACTCCTAACTCTAACAGAGTTGGGAACTGTAGATCTAATCACTAAGCAGATTTAAATTCACAACATTTTGTTATTCCAACACCACTGATCGGTCTGAAATCATTTTGGTTTCAACTCAATGATTTTCTCTGTGTTTTTTGTGGAGAGGCATGAATAAAACAGCACCATCATGCCAGCTTAAATGAAACACTGGCATTTCATACAAACAAAACAAGTTGTTCTCCATAAAGCAATATCCTAACCAGCAAGGACCCACATTGTGGTTGGTTTCTATGGTTACTAAAGATATAGAAAAGGTCTACCACATCAGTCCGGTCTAGACTATTTTTGATACTAATAAACTAAGATACAATTTTCTAAATAAGTAAATACACATTATGTACTCCTAACCTTAGTCTCTCAATGAAATGCGCCCATAAACAAACACGATTGAATCCTACCTTCAGCAGCCATTTTTGTTTTGTTTTCCCTTAAAAAATATATTTTTATTAGAAGGGTAATTTGATCATTAATGTATGTTTTCATCAATGTCACCTCTGAACAATGTCTGTCCAATTCACAATTGGATTGTGCCAATTATTATTATTTATCTAGATTTTCATTAGTATGCCATCTGAACTCCCCAGTATCAAGATTATGAGAATATATTGTCAGAAAATTGACTTAAACATTTTCAGCTCAATTATCAGAAAAAACGAACAACATTAGTGCATCTTTGAAATGCACTATGCACGGTAAACCTTTAGAAATAATAATACATTTGACTTTTACATACATATAGTTAAACATTTCTAAATGTCAAACATAACAGCACAGGCTTGATAAAGGAAAGCCATGTCAAAGTAAAGAAAAGCTTTGTGTCTTCGGGTTTCCTCTCAGTTTCTACCAGAATAACCCCCCCCCATAAAAAAAAACAACCCATGTGAACACAGAGCATATCGCATACATACTCCATGTATGCTATATGCTCTGTACGCCACATGTACAAGATCAAATTGCAGGATTATTTTACTTGAGGATGCCACTTTGCCTTGGATTTATTATATTCATTGGATGATATTCTTGGCAACTATTCTTTGGCATGAATGTGCAGACAGATTGCAGTTTTTATAACTGATTCCTCTCTCTCTATATGTCCCTGGAAGCTCAGATCATGTATGACTGTCTGCTTATCTAATCGCGCATCTGCTTGAGTCTTGTGATCGTGTGTATGAATGGATATGGAACAAAAAGATAAGTCACTGAAATAGCCATAAAACAATCAGAGATCAATAAAACCATTATTTAACCAAATATGGTACTTTTTTATGAAATTTGAAAGCATTTTGAATGGTACATATATGGTATGTAGAAGTGATACATAGTAGTAGTATAAATAAGTATAAATAATAATTACCTATTGTTAATAAAAAAGTACTACCTTACATTATACAAATACATACTTGTGTGCCTCTTGAATCCCATTCGCCGACACGTCACATGATTCTGGTAATATAGGTAATAATCCATTCAAACAAGGGTTACACCAGACAATAGATTACATATAGTGTTTGTTTGTGCCTGAATGCCAGCTGTGTTTAAGTGGAGAACTGGAGTACTGTATTGGATCCTCACTGAAGGAGAGAGAGGATAGAAGCTCACTCTCAGTCTGTCGTCTAAGACCCTCATTCCCTCACACTGTCTGATTAAGACACATACAAATGCGAACACACAGACGCAAACACACACACACACACACACACACACACACACACACACACACACACACACACACACACACACACACACACACACACACACACACACACACACACACACCAACCAAGACTCTCTCTTTATTAATTGTCTCACCTCCCAGGCATCATCAGCCTCTCTAATTCATCCTCTACACATTAAGAGTCTCTCCCTCCCCCTCCTTGTTGGCCCCCAGCATCACCGCTCTCCTCCCAAGTGAACCACCCCAGTGGTGAAGAGAGGAGAGAGAGAGAAAGAACGAGCGAGCGAGAGAGAGAGAGAGAGAGAGAGAGAGAGAGCTCCCTCTGGCATTTCTTAAAAGGCTCATTTTTGTTTCGCTGCCTTTAAAAAAGAATGGTTGTTTTTTCCAGCTTTGTTTGGGGAACATCACAGCAGAAATCAACCAAGCAACGCTGCTTCCACTGCCTCTGAGGCTCAACTGTTTCTGCCAACAGAACCCATATAACTATATAAATATATACAGAAATATACATTTATATACACATGCACTAAGCCATACAGCTTCCTCCTCTGACTTATAAGTGAATCTTACATTCTCACATTCTCCAATTCAAACCGTTTCTTAAGCAGAACATGAACAGATTATGCTGCTAATGGTGTTTTTTTCCCCTGTTTCAGTTTGACCTCCAGGGACAGAATCACTGTGCTTGTCAAGAACATGTCGGGAATTGACACTCGAGGCGCGTGTACTTGTGTATGTTGATCAGCTCACAGATGCTGTGGAAATAATTTTTCCCGGTCCACGTGGTTTCCATGGAAACATGTCTACGGAAAACAACAGGAAGTGTCGCCTTTAAGCAAGGCATTTGTTGTGGAGTGTTGAATAGCGGGGGCTGCCTGAAATGTCTAGTTAACACCTAACAGCCAAACATAAACTTGCACAGCAGTCAAGTGGTGTGACATTGTAGCAGTATACACAGAGACAGGCACAGAGACATGCTATCCTACCATAGCGCGTGAACATCGGCCATTTTGTTCATACTTATACCGTCTCCGTAGGACAGGGTTTGGATTCCTGTGGATGAGCATGAAGAGTTTGGCTTTGTTCTCAAGGACACTAAGGGGGCCGGCACTGGCTGCCGCATACTGCACACCTGTAAACAAGGCATCACCCAACAGGCCTGGTTACGCCAGGCGTCAGCTTGGCAGGTAGCACTGAGACTCAGTGAGTCCTTCCTGCATATAATTAGCCAATATTGTGATTTTACACCAATAAGCAGATGGTCTCGATGTTTATGCTTCCTGTCGTATTCGACCAAAAGCTGTAAAAAAACAAAAGAAAGGAAACATGAAACCATTTTATTTCTACCAGAATGGGAGACACTGCACCAACTGGAAGTGGGCTCGGTAAAACTCACTGGCTGGATCTCAGCCTGTGTGTTTTGATGGAAGGTGTGTTTCTCTTCTCACGGTACACCTGTACCCGAGGACTAAGCTCTGCTTCAGGTCTGGCACCCAGGTCAGGACAGGTGAGTGTTGGCCATGGTTGCTCTATGTCACCCTCTGTTGGTTGATATCTCACAGGGCAAAATGTAATTTTGGGCTCCCAACATATGTTGGCCCAGACTAAACATATGTTGGATTAGTGTAAGAGTGCAGGTTTTCTCCCACCACATACACTGTCTGAGCTCACATAAATGCCCCCCCCCCCCCTTCATTCAGTGACCAGCTCATTGTGAACATTGGGAAGGTGAGATCAGTCGAGAACAATTTGAGGGAGCCAACATGTTTATTCAATGCCTGATAATCTCACATTTAATCTATCTATGGTTGAGGCCCAATTAGATACAAAGGGATTCACTCCAACTCAGAATGGGCTAAAGAAACAATACATTACAATACAAAACAACAATACAATACAGTACATAATGACTAACATCATTTTGAGACATATTTAGAGGACAGGATAGTGTAGTGGTTAGGGTGTTTGAGAGCTGAAAGGTTATGGGTTCAAACCTCAATGTCCCCCCTCTACATGCATACTTCAGCAGGATTCCTAACCACTACAAGCTCTACTACTGCAAGCTTTACTAAATAGTAAAACGTAAAACACAGTGATGAAAAAGAAAGCTTAATGTATTACATCCTCTATTACATCAATTTGTATAATATCTTCGCCTATGTATTTGCTGAAGTGAGTAGAGCAAGTGTTAGCTTAGCTTTAGATATGTTCACAAAATTCAGTGAAGTAATGATAGTAGAGAGGGTTCATGGGGGGTCGTAGGTCAAAGAGGGTTGTTTACTCTCTGAAAAGGTCTCCCATTGGAAAGGGAATTGGAGGACTTCAGACACTTAAACTGATGGGGATGAGTTTGTTCAGCGTCGCTACAGGAATATGGCAGCTATAGCTGGTTATGTTTTTTTAAAATCCCCTCATGATCATTCTGTACTAACCACCTGGTGAAAAATATTCTAGATGGGGCTGTGCCATATTCAGTCGATTTGACTAACCATCCCAATACAATGTAACACAAACTGCAGGATACCAGTGGAAAAGACAAGACAAGCACCAGAAGCCCAGGTCTATCAACGCTGATGGTTCAACAAACCAATGTTATTAAATAAGGCATTATTTAGGAAAATAGAGCCTGAGCAATGAAACAAAACTTAAAAGAACAAGATCAGAGACCGTTCAGGCAAAGTATCTTTTTAAAAGTTTTTAATTAAGTGTGTAATTTAAAATATTAACATTCAGCAATTATTTGTTGTAGACTTGTATTAAAGTACAATCAGAAACATACTCCTAAAACAAAACAATGCTACAACAGCACGTGATCATATATGTACACATATATTACTGAATGAATAAAATAACAACGTATCTCCAAATGAAAAAAATAAATGGTAAATGTTAATACCATGCGTTACATTTTTGGTACTGTAGTTGTAGTTTTACTGTTGGTCCTTGTCTATAGAAGGTTTTTTTACTTTAAATATCACGTCAATTATTTTACTTCATAGCTTGTTTTATGTCAGTACATGATACTGATTAGTACTTATTATTTTAAGTTTAACTATGTTAGTTGTTGGCTGCATTGTTAGCTGACGGTTAGCTTGTTTGTCACAATGACAACCAGACAGCAATTTTTTTTACAAGCACTTTCCATCTTTCCATTTGTGTGCAGGAGCACCCGATGCGTTGCGATTTAAGTGGCCACAGGTATGAATCCAATGTAGTTTGTTTTGGTTGAGTGACTGTGGCTGAAGGCATGTTCACTTGAGATGCGGTCAGACACTGTACGTGACCCATTCCATTGTTTTCCTATGGAGAAAGCGCTGCAGCAATTTCAGGGAGGGGCCATCGGTCCGACCTCATGGCCATTTGCCGCAAGTTTAAATAATTTAAACTTTGACCTGGCATGCTGCATGACATAACGTGCCAAACAATTTATTTGTAGTACAGTCCAAGAGTCCAGAAAGTCACCTACATTGGATTAGTAGCAGGATGTGGACACTGTGTCCACTACAATGCTACCACTAAATCGCAACAAAACTGATGAAATGCGCATAAACACTATCACGATACTCCAGATTCTCTATAAAAGGCAGCCATCTTAAGCATTCACGATCTAATATTGTCCTAGCAAACACATATACAGGGCCGTTTCAGAACATTTTGGGGCCCTAAGTGACATCTAACAGTGGGGCCCCCCCAAACCCAAACCACGTATGAGCGCTGCTGCTTCTGCTGCTTCTGCTTCTTCTGCTTCTTCTTCTTCTTTAATGCGTGAATAATAATAAAAGTGCTATATAAAATATAGCCATTTAGCCAAAAAAAAAAGGGGGCCCCCTGGTGGCTAGCGGGCCCATTGCAGTCGCTTATAATGCATAGGCAAAAACGGCCCTGCACTATACATTCTTCAAGACATATCGGCTCAATGGAAAACACTTCAACGATACTAACGAGCAAACATTAGCCATGCCTAGCTATGTCTATCTGTGATGCTGTCAGTGCGACATGTAGTCTCAATCTAGAGATCCTCCTCCTCTTCAAATTGAAGAATTGCCTCACCATCGCTTACCTTGCCCTTGAAATGAACCAGTCCTCTGCCTCATCTATTTCCCCTCGCTGGCTTTTGACGGCTATTCCCTACAGTCCCATCAGCCATGCAGAGGTAATTGGGCCTCGCAAAGCGACATTGCTTTGCAGCCCCTGGTTTGCTTACATCAGTCTGTCGTCATCCCCAGCTTCCGCAAGAGGACCAGGGGAAACATCCAGTAAGAAGACAGGGAACAGGCGTAGCTCAAATGAAGTCTTCCTTCAAGACAACCAGCATAAGACAGTATAGGGTTATTTTAAAAGGGCGAGGAAATTAACGATAATGTTGCATATCAGAAAATAGAGCACTTGGATGGTACATCGGTAGTCTCACAGACTTTAGATTAATCTAAAGTCTGATGACAGACGAGCTCAAATCTGCGTTCACTTTCCTTCGCTTTGTATTTGTTTTCGACCAATCCTGTTGCTGGAGGCGGGGATCTGCGCGTAATTGATTAACACAAACTCAGTCAGCAGTAGTAAACTGTAAAACGGTGTCTGTAAAAGGTTTCAAATCAACACTGTGTATACTGTGTAGCCACTGTAGGAATAATTTGTGTTGTTGTTCTCGTTACCCTTTTCCGATTCCAATGTTCACACACACACACACACACACACACACACACACACAACCTCCCCCATATCACTGCAATCCAATGACCAGGATCCATTCTTCTACCCCCGCGTTCTCTTAACATCCACCACACCGTATTTAATCTCTAGTGACCATCTCCCCATCTGATGATTTAAAGCAGACGTCCCTTATTTTTCTCTCCTCCATCCCTCCTCCTCCGCCTCCACCGGTTCAGCTCAACAGAGCCAGGGCCTTCGGTGTCTTCTCCTGCATGACGGATCACTTTGCAGTGACAAGCGTGGAGGCCTCTACACGCAATACAAACAGCCATCCATCACAATTCACCATGATGATAGCGGAGGGGGGCAAAGGAGTGGCACTTGCCTGATAAGGTCTCAGAGAAGTGGAAAGGGAATCAGAGGGAAAACACTTTAACCGATGGAGATCTGTTTCTACTTGCATTCCTACTGGAACATGGGCAGCGTTATTGCTTGCTTTGTTTCTTTTTCGAGATTGTGTAGTGGATAAAAAAACGAGGATTGTTGACAAGTGACTTAGTTGTCGGTTCTAAATGTAGCGACACAATGAAGCAGACAAAAATTCAGAGCGATAAATAATATTGCCATTAACTTTGGGTTAAAATCAATGCAAGGTAGTCGATTGCAGAAACGTGGTATGTACGATGTTTAGAGAACTGAGTGCCACGAGAACAATGTTTAGAGAACTGACTGCCACGAGAACTGATTGGTAGTTTCAAATCAGTTTTTAATATTGTTCAGATGTTTTTCCTTTTTTTTCAATCGTTAAAATGTCTTTGCTGAGATTAATTTGCACTGCTGCATCCCTGTCTGAACATTTTTTCTTGCAAATTACATAGTTTATCAGCAACATTAATGTGAAATTGATGAAGGATTGAGGTGATGGTGAAGCAATTTATATGATGGAAGTGAAATTATAGAAAATGTGTTTACTGCATCAGGGACAATTCTGTTTTTGACACTGCAGAAGCGCGGCAGCGTGACTGAGGTTTGTAATAATTGCCCTTGAAAGAAGGCAAATGTTCTCGATTCAAATGAAGTGGGTGTTACTCAGTGAACCATGTAAAAAGATCCTGCCTCTACTCCAGGACTACCGCATTCAGCTAATAATTACTTTTGGTTCCTCCATCGAGATCTCTTGCATTTTGGTACGGTGCACATGTGACGACGCAGTCGAAATATCAAAAAAAAGGAGAAAAACAGAAAACGAACGCTGAAGCCGGGGCAGAGTGTTTGGACAGATTGCAGCTGTAGAAAGTTCATGCACCGCTAGACTCAATTATAAACCACCTCAGCTAGCTTCGCTGGGGTGGGAGAAGAGAAAAAGAAGACGAAATTGTGTTTACCATAGCCTTGTCGAGTAAACAACATTTAAATGGATGCCATCTATGATATTCATCATTCTGTCGGCAGACTACCGCACCTTGGTAATTGTTTATAATTGCCTCTGGATTATGTTTACCAGCTTTTGATTGATTCAATCAAACTCCGAGCGCGGCATGTTTTCACGTGACCTCGTAGATAATAAACTGGTGTTCAACGGATCATTTGTAGTTGTAGAGCTCACAACATACATGCAGCAAAGCACGCTTACAGGTTATTTGCCAGCAAATATATATAAGGTTTACCAACATTCAGTTGTGTTTTATAGATCTCACAAAGAACATCCTGGGGTGGGAGCCATCATCAATACAGTAGGGAGCAGGTGCTGAAATCTCCGTCAATTCCCCTCATGCTAACTATGTGCATCGCTCACAGATGATAAAACGCATTAGATGGCCACCGCTGACAGGACCCCATTCATCAGAACCTCATCCCTCCCCCCCTCTGCTTAGCCATTGAAGAATAACAATGATTTATTAGGTATTAAGTATTGTCTTACGTTTTTCCTGTACTCACTCAAGGGAAGCAACACAAGGCCCTGCTGCATCAATGTATATTTAGGTGAAGTAAGAAAAAACAAATACTAGATGCAAAATCAAACAAGTTCAGGATTCACGCCATTCTTGGATTGAGGACACATTGACAGGAAACATGACAATTGGTCATTGGTCTGAGGAACAAAACCTTTGACCTTGTATTCAACGGGATGGACCTTCGGCAACTTGGCCAACATGTAGACTGAAGGCAGGCGGGTTTTCCTCTCAAGGAGAAACTAGATGAAAGATGGGAGGTCAACAGAGGTCAACAGTACGGGAAGTGAAAGATAAATTAATGGCGAGGAGGTGGGGCAGGTGCATATGGACGTTCCAGAGGTTGAGAAGGTGAAGTATAGGGGGTCTTCATCATCACCAGGCTCTCTACGGCCTGTTTCATGCTTTTCACCCACTTCCAAATTGTTTGAAATATGCAGACATTATACCATGTGGAGAAAATGCACAATATAGAAGTGTGCAGTTTGTATGGTTGATGGCTGGTTTAAGCAGCCTCACCTGGCCTGAGTCCGACTGATTAGACTCTGGGCTGGGTGGGGCTGCACACCTGTGCTGCAGAGCAATCGGGGCACCCATGATAAACCAGCTATCACCACACACACTCAGGAGAGAGCCACTGTCATGGCAGCATGTTTCCACCTACTCTGGTTGTACTATCTTGCCAAGACCTATTGGTTAAAACTGCATGTTTGATCAACAGTACCCTAACCAGGGTGAGCATCGCCCCCCCCTTAAGTGTCAAAATAACACTTAAAACATAGTTCGACAATAATGGCTAAAACATAGTCGGGCTTTTTGTTAAGTAAGAAGCAATAAAGTAGTTAGCTACTCAGGCAATGCTTTTATCCATGGCAACAAACAGTGAATGCAGGTATAGGTTATTAAGAAGTAGATGGAGGATAGAGTCTTAATATCTTGCTCAATGGTGCATTGGGACATTGGGGATTGGAGTCCTTTTGGGAAGGGAATCAATTATCCTAACAACTATTAGTTATCCTGCCATGCCATAGCGTTCTTTGCTTGACTTCTCCTCAACTTTCTAAGGTCTAAAAAAGGTCTAATGCAAGGCCAGTTCCCCTTACAGCTTCTGTGATAGATAGCATGGGGACGGGAGTGAAAAGGCGGCAATGATCTGTTGCGACGCGGCTACACTTTTGGAGAACAAATGACTGCGCCTCGGTGCCATCAACAATGAGCGGCGACCGAGTTAGCAAACATGGCTAGTGTGAGCTGTAGAGTTCCATCACTGTGGCAGTGAGTTCCCAGCTTCCATTAATCCTCTACTAATTATCCACACTTCCGTCTTCGGTAATAGCCGCAGTAATGACCTGTATCTGAGATCTAGCCTTCCTTCATTCTTTATTTCTTTTAGCTCACTCCTTATGACACTACAAAAGATTTTTTTTTTGAATGTGCTGCAATTAAAAGCAAAAGGGGGCGGGGGGACGTCAAAAACAATTAGAGGCCTCTTAGATGGGAAAACCGTGACAGTTTCTCATGGCAGTAATTATCTCTTGCTGAGGACTAAACTGTCTAGCGTCTAGTCATATTTCTTTTCAGCGTATTACTCATAAGAAGTGAGCGAGATTGTGGAAAATAAACAAACAGCCGAGAAGAAAGAGGAAAATATTGCAGGGGGTGGTGGTGGTGATGGCAGGGAATTCGACGTGGCAAGTGATTAAAATGCGGCGGATTACTTTCATTACAATGCAAGGACATAATGGGAGAGAAGCCATTTAACACTGCAGTGAGGTTGTCCAAAAAGAACAATACAAGACATGGATTTGAAAAATACATTCTTTTAATTAGTGGTTAAAAGGGGGCAAACTGTTGACCCTGGATCTCTTAGATAAACTTTTTCCTCATTTGCTACTAAGCACGACAAGACAACACACTCGGAACAGTAAATAGATTTATTTTAAAAGGGGGGGTATATAAATAAACATGCATTAGAGTACTTTGTGTACATTTGTGGATATACATGACACTACTTTTTGTGTCTTTTGAAAGGTGGTTGAAAGGAAACTCACCAGAATATTTTTTTTCTTTTTCCTAGAAATGCTGGCCGTCCTGATCCTTCCTGGAAGTGAAGGAGCCAATTAAAAAAGCCCTTTTTGGCTCGGAGTACGTGTGTATTCTAACGAAGCGTTAGCAAAAAATGTGATGCCAGCTTAGATACAAAACCTTGGATGCAATGTTTCTATTGGGTTACTATCATCACAATCATCATATTTTTTTTTGTTAAGGCCCATTTAGGGGTGACCAATATGGAAAAATGTGTATCTGTAAACCCTAACCCCAGTTATGTGGGACTGATGTGGATTTCTCTGGAGATCTCTAGAAAGAAGTGTACAATGTCAACCACGCGTTTTTCAGACTTTTGCAGGGAGAAATTAGCAATCCAGCCGTCAGTGAACACAATGAGCTTGTGGAGGCCTTCTCAGAGTATCTGATTGCATTATGATCTTTGCTACGCAGCCGGCAGCTGCTTCCTGACAACATGATGATAGCAAACTCCTGTCGCATCCACTCCAAGATATTCAATTAGCCAGACATGAAATTGTGTGAAGTCTGCTGCAGTCCAGATGCTCGAGACGAACACGGCCACACAACCACAGGAGCAATTATTAATATTATTATTAGTAAACTTTGAATGCTCAGTGGTTGGTTGTTTATCTGATCAACTCATAATTTCTCATCATGTAGATTATTTTATTAAAGTGCATGGTTGGTACTGGTGGTGACTCTTTCTCTTATAGTAGTAGTATTTATTTACATGTGTTGGTACAGAAATGTAACCATCAGCCATTGATACCCTGAAACGAAGTATAAATTATAAAGAGCAATGACAAAAAAAACCTGTTAGGCATCGTGAAGACATCCAATCCGTGCTGGGGATTGTTGTGTATGTTTCCTTGCCAATTCAGTGAGCCATCTATTCACCTGAGGTGCTGTGCAGGAGAGGAGAGGGAGGTGGGCGAGAGACATGTGAGACGAGCAGGGCAGGAAACTGGTAAGAGCTCTGCTCATCCGCAAGGCTGTCTCAGAGTCCCAATCCAATTTCAATAGCTGCTGTAGCTCCTGTACTACTATTGTGATATACAAAGACACACATTCGAACAGCCCTGGGTTAAGAAAAGGCAGTTTATGCTATTCCAATAGCATCCAAACAGAAATGACTGCGCTCATATGCTCCACAGAGGTTTGGTGTCCTCACAGTCTCCTTGCTTTCATTTGTTACCCCCTCTAACTGCCATGTTTTGGATGTTTTGACTTAATTGATTGGCTCATTTGGCCCAGGTGTGTCTCCTTTGGAGGAAATGGGCGTGGTTATACCTGCATCTTTGCTTTGATTTTCTTAGTATAAAAGGAAATAAAGGACATTACTTTATCCTCTACATTCCTCCAAAGTATACATTTGCATAACTTAAACTGAACAAACACTGAAGTAGCCTGTTAAAGGCAATGTGTATAGACATGAGTTGAATACATGAATACATAATTGTAGATGAACTACCTCTATAGAGAAATATGGCAAAAAACATATATTCAAGTATGAGAGGCAGCTTCAGTTATTCTCTTTGTGTTGGTTCTTCACACATGTGGTTACAAAGCCGTTTTTAGGGACCTTCAAACCGCCGGCCTGCGGGCCCGCATCAATCCACCATTTGCCTTTTGAACAGCAATCATTTGAGTTTTGTCTAGACAAACACAACGTTTGGCAGGAACTCGGCTATAGAACAGCACTTTCACCCTCAGGAAATGACATGGCAGATCCACTTATGTGAAATAAAACTATATTATAGGGGGGAGGGTGGAAGATGTTTACCTATAGGCTCTTCCAGAGGTTGGAGATGTGTAGAGTAGAGGGTGCCCTTTCAGGGGAAGAAGAATAAAGTCAGTCAATTATTCTTTCATTCTTCCATCCATTCTCCCATCAGTCGGCAAGGTCACTACTCCAAGAATTTATTCGTATTCATTGTTCTTCAATGCCAAAAAGCCGGAGACAGAAATAAAATCTTTCTGCAAAACATGTCGAACTGAACAGTGACTCAGATCCGTCCCCATCCTCTGACCTGCCCACAAGTTCTTTCTTTACCGCCAGGTTCTGGTGACTCAACCTGTTCACTGAAGGCCGTGGACCAATGCATCCGGCCCCCCGCTAGAGTAATCCTGGGTAATGCATGGCTGGTTCACGGTGATTGGTGGAGTTGGTCAGGTGCGTATTCCACTGTTCCAATTCTCTTCCACTGGTTGTTCCACTAGCTTTCTATTTGGTTTGCTCGCCAACAATACCATCTTTCAGACACATTTTATCACTTTGACAAGGACAAATGCATACCAAGTGAATCAAACGCACATGATTCTTATCTTTCATAATGTATATGGTATGTACTTGTTAACATCTGTAAATGTTATATATACCAAAAAATTAACCCTTGTTTGTGATTCCTGTAGCAACTGCAGTTGTATCTGGTTGTTTTTTGGGAAACTTTGTTATGCAGCACTTGCACTTGCACAGACAATAACAATCATAAACTAATGTTATAATCATGAATAATGTTGTACAAATTAAGTTAATTAATTAAGTTATGAAAGAACAGACATTTTTGCCGTTATCCATGTTTAAACGTCACTTCCTTCCTTTTTCCAGGCAAAACCGACCCGGTTCAAATATAATAGAAATCAGCCCACAGGCTGTTCTACACAACAGGAAGTGTCGGGAAAGCTCTATTTTTTTGTAAAATGACAACTTGTATATATATTATATATATTGGCAATTGGCAATTATACACATAGTCCCTTTAAACGTATACAAGTTAGATCATATCAATATGTTTAGTACCACAGTGGAACCATGAGAACATTTGCTAAACTGAATGCAGACGTATGGATGCTGCTGATACGGATAAGACTGCGCAGACGACTCATCAAGGGGAGCAGGTAACAGGGAGCTGACACCAGGATGAAGGCAAGGGGCCAGCCAACCAGGTTCTCCTGCCATGGGTTTGGTTTATTAACTGCCATGCGTTTCATTGGGGTTACTTACTGAGAAACACTTTCATAATGAGGGTGCACTCCAAACAGAAGAGCCGGCTATGTCGTGAGTGGGCAGCTGGGGCTTGGTGTGTGAGGAGTGTGTTTTGTCAGCAGAAAAAGGGAAAAACAAACCCCAACTGCTGTTAGCTTGGCTCTCAGATGGAAAGTGCTCGGAGACTTTGGTTACGGTAAAGGGGCTGTGGATTACTGCAGCAAACTCTCATTTCAGCCAAAATATGACCTATACCCCCTACCTGCTCCTTAATGACATGCATCTGAATTCACTAAGTGGATTTGGATGAAAGCATCTGCTAAATAAGTAAATGGTATACAAGTAAGAGTAGTAAAGAAACAGGACAGGAAACATTGTGATTAAACATATTTTGATTAACAAATCTCTAATTTCTTTATGAATATGTATCTCTTCTTCATGAATATTGTAGAATGCATGTGTTAAAATATCTAACTCTGTACACACACACACACACACACACACACACACACACACACACACACACGCATGCATGCACACACACGCACACACAGATCCATCCTCAGATTTTCTATCTCTGGTGCACCTTGTCTCCAGAGATGGATCTGGAGAGGTGATCTGATTGGCTACACAACCTCCACTGTTTTCATGAGCAGTCAACCAATCACGGGCCCGGAAATATGAAGGGATACAGAGAGCCATGTAGTGTTAAAGAAACAGAGTGAGGGTGGGCAAGAGAGAGCTAGACAGGCAGGCAGAGAGAGAGACACACACACACACACACACACACACACACACACACACACACACACACACACACACACACACACACACACACACACACACACACACACACACACACAGGGAGAGATACACAAACAGAGAGAGGGAGACATAGATAGTTAAAAAGGGAGAAATTGAGAGTGAAGAAAACAGAGAAAGAGGGAGAAGGGAGAGCGGGGGAGACAGAGAAAGAGGGAGAAACGAGAGCAGGGGAGACTGAGAAAAAGGAAACATGGAGAGTGGGAGAGACAGAAAGAGGGAGACAGGGAGAGCGGGGGAGAGATGAGCTCTTGTCACGTCAGGCTGAAACATGAAAGAAATGTTCCATGAGCTCAGATGAAACCCATGTGATGAAACCCATGTGGCAGCTCAGAGTGGGACACGGGGGAAGCTACATATGAACAAAACATCATTATGATGGATGAGCTGTAACAAACCATAAAACACGCAACAGGGATACAATAATAATGGGATTATCCTTTTGAAGCAAATAAGTTTGAAACCAACTTGGAGGTGGAATTTGGCATGGAAAAACACACAAATCATCTTTACGTTTCGTACAGTGTTCTTTAGGGAAACACTACAGGTCTAAGTAGAGACGGAGTGATTTAGAAAGCCTGGCTGGATAGAAAGATGGATGGATGAGAATAATGATCAGTTATTCCATGTGAGGGTTCATTGGGGCATAATGGAGTACAGCACAACACAGTCTTTCCTCTGAAAACCCTGAGATGTACTGCAGCACACAGACCTTAAACGGCTTGCATTAGCAGTTATTTATTGCACATGTATTGCGTTAAAATGTGTTGTTAAAGCGGCAATCAGCTATTTTGGTTTGTTTTGAATAAATTGTGTTTTGATGGAGTCTCATGGATCTCATGCATTTTCATCTATAGCAATGGTCAGTAGTCCTAACAAATACAAATGAGAACCATGAGACTCAAACTAAACACAATTTAATCAAAGCAAAGCGGGGCAAGCAAAAACTTGCAAAAATTGCTGATTGAATCTTAAATATAAATATAAAATTAAACATAAATATAAATATAAAAAATACTAATACCCATACTAATATTAAAATATCACATACAAATCTTGCTCCACAACACACAATAACACCGTCCAAGTCGATGATGATTCCCCCTAGTTTAGAGTACCCGGGTAAACAGACATGCCTGCATGCCATGTCTGCCCAAGGCCCCGTTCTGACCCCAGGGGTTTTCCTGAGCTCAGCAGCTGACACTGAGTGCTGTTCACCAGGTCTAGAGGCTCCATCTGCGCTTCCTCCTCCCAGTGGACGCATCCAGCCCGGCCCAGCCCTGACTCTCTCAGAACAACTGCTGTAATGTATGGCATGCTGACCCCCTTAACCCTCCTCCCCACAACCCCTCCGCCCCTGCCTCACATGACAGCCATGTTGTAGTCTGCACATACATGACACACATTAGCACTCTCCACTAACAGATGGGCCATATGCTACATGGCAAACATACACTCGTACAACACTTAAGGCTTATACTTCATTAACTGGAATTTGCACATACAGGTATCTACTGCACAATTACATAAAACAGTCGTTTAGTAAACTACTCACCCATGCCTTGATGTGACATGTGAAGATGTCCTCGTACTGCATGTTGACAGTTATTACTGTACTGGAAGAAGCACATACATACCCCCGGACGTGCACAGTGCACGTATGAATGCAGACGCATGACAGTAAACACATATTATTGCATTCTCGTACATGCACGCTTGCCAAAAATAACATCCCTTTTGGACCGTTATTGTATGTCGCCATATGTGTTGGCATTGAAGTGCACTCCTCATTTGCATACTGACTTAATGAACACACATTGGAGTGGACAGAGGTCTGGCGGAGGTACACGTTCGAGTCTCAGCGACATCATGTACAAAAAACATGAAAAACAGGAACACCATTCAGGACAAGGAGAAACTCATACTTAAAACCCTTGGATCATACTCATACCTACTGTACCTGCAAACATATAGACGCACGATGTGAGAAAACACATGTTTGTGCATATACTGAAGCAATACCATCTACATGTGTCTGAGGCTATACGCACACACACACACAAGCAGAATGGCACCAATGCGGCTCAGCGTGGTGTGAGTGTGTGTGACTTGTTGAGAGTTAATTGCTATTTTCCAATCTCATTATGACCGCTTTCACTATGTCTGCAGTACAGGTACTCTGCAGCACTACACTGAAGTCTGCACTTGATTAGTGTAGATAAACACACTCTGCATACTCCACAGCCCGATGGCAGCCCAACACTTTCTCCGTCTTCTTTCTCTATTTATTTATTTCTCTCAAGCGAGTGATTCATCTGTGACAGAGGTGAAACTGCAGCGCTTGCCAACACCGATTGTTCGCGTTTTAAAACGAGGAGACTTGCATAAGAATCAGCCCTCCATAACAACACTGGATTGGTTGGTGGTGGTTGTAGATTTGGGGTTGGTGGTAGAGGTGGGGTTGGTGGTGGAGTTGGGTGGGTGGTGATTGTGGTGGGGTTGGGATGAGTGGGGATGATGGCGGTGGTGGTGGTGGTGTTGGAGGTGATAGTGGTGATGGAGGAGGTGGTGTTGGAGGTGATAGTGGTGATGTTGGATGTGGTGTTGGAGGTCATAGTGGTGATGTTGGATGTGGTGTTGGAGGTGACAGTGGTGATGGTGGTGGAGGTTGGCTTAGTGGTGATGGTGGAGATGAAGTTGCAGGTGATAGTGGTGGTGTTGGAGGTGATAGTGGTGATGGTGGAGGTGGTGTTGGAGGTGATAGTGGTGATGGTGTAGGTGGTGATGGTGAAGGTGGTGTTTGGTTTGTGGTGGTGATGGAGGTGATAGTGGTGATGTTGGAGCTGATAGTGGTGATGGTGGAGGTGATGTTGGAGGTGATAGTGGTGGTGTTGGAGGTGATAGTGGTGATGGCGGAGGTGATAGTGGTGATGGTGGAAGTGGTGTTGGAGGTGATAGTGGTGGTGAAGGTGGTGTTGGAGGTGATAGTGGTGGTGGTGGTAGAGGTGATAGTGGTGATGGGAGAGGTGGTGTTGGAGGTGATAGTGATGATGGTGGTGGTGGAGGTTGGCTTAGTGGTGATGGTGGAGGTGAGGTTGGAGGTGAAAGTGGTGGTGTTGGAGGTGATAGTGGTGGTGGTGGAGGTGATGTTGGAGGTGGTGGTGGTGTTGGAGGTGATAGTGGTAATGTGGTGGTGTTTGGAGGGGGGAGGGGTTACTACCATTGTTCAAATAACAATTCAGTGAAAAACATCACAGTGTTGGCGCCTGGCTTTGCATCATAGTGGTGAAAGTTATTCAAATGAATTCATCAGAAGCAGAGAGAGACACAGTTGGACAGACGGATAGGAACATGTATGTGGTTAAAGAAAGACGTGGATAGACGAGGGGGGGAGGTAGAAATACACACTGTAAACCCGAATGTCCAAAGTAATGAAATATATTAAGTAGTGCATACTCAAAGTTTTAGAAAAAGTTGTACTAACTTAATTATGTCAAGTTGGTGTAACTTCTTCTTACTTTTGAGTTATTTAAACTAATATTTTTTGATTAAATTGAACTGTTTTGTGTTTTGTGTAAGTACAACTTAAAAACAATATTTAAGTATAACTTAAGATGAATAAGTAATAACATATTCTTCCCTTTTGTGTAATTTTAACTGCTCATTTAATTGAACTGTTTTGTGTTTTGTTTAAGTAGCCTATAACTTTAAAACACTATTCTCTTTGTAAATGGGGTTGGGGCACATGGTCTGAGGTGAATTTCTCTGAGGCTAGTTTTACGAAGCACATAGATATACACTCACCGGCCACTTTATTAGGTACACCTGTCCAACTGCTCGTTAACGCAAATTTCTAATCAGCCAATCACATGGCAGCAACTCAATGCATTTAGGCATGTAGACATGGTCAGGACGATCTGCTGCAGTTCAAACCGAGCATCAGAATGGGGAAGAAAGGTGATTTAAGTGACTTTGAACGTGGCATGGTTGTTGGTGCCAGACGGGCTGGTCTGAGTATTTCAGAGACTGCTGATCTACTGGGATTTTCACGCACAACCATCTCTAGGGTTTACAGAGAATGGTCCGAAAAAGAGAAAATATCCAGTGAGCGGCAGTTCTGTGGGCGCAAATGCCTTGTTGATGCTAGAGGTCAGAGGAGAATGGCCAGACTGGTTCGAGCTGATAGAAAGGCAACTGTAACTCAAATAACCACTCGTTACAACAGAGGTATGCAGAAGAGCATCTCTGAACGCACAACACGTCGAACCTTGAGGCGGATGGGCTACAGCAGCAGAAGACCACACCGGGTGCCACTCCTGTCAGCTAAGAACAGGAAACTGAGGCTACAATTCGCACAGGCTCACCAAAATTGGACAATCGAAGATTGGAAAAACGTTGCCTGGTCTGATGAGTCTCGATTTCTGCTGCGACATTCGGATGGTAGGGTCAGAAGGGAGCAGGCAAGAAAATACTGTATTAAGTATTACAAGTATTAAGTTGATAAAGTAATAAACTGAGTTAAGTTAACATGAAAATGGTGTGGTTGTGAACTTATTTTTTAAAGTTCTGTGAACTTATTCCAGTTGATTGTAAACTGGAAACTTGTAAGTCATATTGACTGAAGATAATTGAGTCGCCTTAACTGAAAATGTTTAGGCATATTAACTGAAGATAATTGAGTCGCCTTAACTGAAAATGTTTAGGCATATTAACTGAAGATAATTGAGTCGCCTTAACTGAAAATTGTAAGTCATATTAACTGCAAATATTTGAGTTGAGCTAAATGAGCACTTTAATTTAACTGTTATCAAAAGATACAAGTGGCAAGTCATCTAACCTTTTAAGTTCAGGAAAATTTGGACTTTTAAGTTAGTCAACTTAAAACAATTAAGGCAATCGATTGCCTTAATCTTTTTGAGTTCTGGGAACTTATTCGGGTTTACAGTGCAGACAGAATCAATATGTAGATGAAAGAGAGAGACAAACAGCGAAAGAGGAGAGAGAAGAGAGAGACAAACAGCGAAAGAGGAGAGAAAAAAAAGGATAAAGCAAGCATATGGGAAAGGACAAGGACGAGTGGTGCAAAATGATAAATATTCTGACTTTCCAAGTTGGAAAAAAAATGAAATAATTTCCAGCCAATCACATTGACTTCATGGATCGCATGATGATGTTGGGGGGTTGACCCATGCACTCACAATAGACTGAGTATAAAGACCCAGTCATACAAAATAATACAAATGTCCTTGAATGCTTTCGAGGTCGAGGTCCTTCATGGGTCCTTCATGGGTCCTTCATGGAGTTGTGTGTGTGTGTGTGTGACGATCTCTGTGTGCTATCTGGACATGGTTTGTGGCCAGGGGCAAAGAGACTTCTACTACTACAACTACTACTACTACTACTGCTACTATGTCAGGGCACCCAGGCACCCTGTTATCCTCTCTCAATGTGAGGGTCTAATAAACAGCTGGGGCCAACATCTGGGGACCTCCTCTGTCGCCAACCAAGCCCAGATGTGGTGTTTTTCCTCCATTCTCCCCCTCTCTCTCCATCTCACCCCCCTCCACCCCATGTGTTTAAAAACTGTCACTGCTGTGTTCCAGTTATCTCAATGTCTCCTCTCCTCCTCCTGTTTGTCCTCTTCCCCTCCCCAACTTCATCCTCCTCTCCTCCTCTCCCCCTCATCCTCTCCTTTTCCTCCCATCTTCATCCTACTCCACTTCTTCCTTCTGTTCCTCATTCTCGTCCTTATGCTACCTTCTCCTCTCCCCTCTCTCCTACGTCTTCTCCTTCTCCTCTTCCTCCCTTTCATCTCCTCCTCTCCTCTCATCCCCTCTTCCTCCTTTCTCCTCCTCTTCTTCCCCTGCTTCTCTCATCTCCTCTTCATCCTTCTCCTCCTCTTTCCCTCCCAGATACAGCTGGTTCTCTCAGCTAACTTGTCAGAATTATGCAAATTAGTTCAGCACATCGCTGGGAAATGATGAAGGGTTTGTTTGTTTATATGTCATATTTTCCAAATGTTTTGACAATGTAATTTTTATCATCAGATAACGATGAAATGTTCTGGGTCGGCAGATGGGCACAGTTGTTTGAGAAAAGTAATACATTTCTCGATGAAAAGAAAAAAGAATGGTAAATCGTTTGTGTTTTCGGTTGGTAAAACTTTTTACGGTATTTTGAATTATGTCAAAGCCGTCTGTAACTGGCTGTCAAAAATCAATTTCAGGTTCTCATTTTTACATTTTCAGCTCTAACAGCTCAACAAACATTATCAATAAACAGCTTTCTGGTATTTTTGAAATGACATGATTTGAATTTAAAATAAAAACCACTACAATACTTATTCATACTAGGGTGGACTCTTCTTTCTGTAATTCGTCAAAACTGATGAAGTAACATCATAGTAGCTGTAGCAATACTAATTTTGTATATATCGTTACCATTCTAATGACTTTCTCATTCTGATAATAAACCGCTGTCACCTTTTTAAAATACTTTTTAAAGTTAATCAGCCACAGTGGCCTGGGGGAAGCAAACCTTAGCATCTTTAGTTGGTTGATGAAATTGTTATAGTGTTATACTGTATGTATATAATGTGTTATAGTATGTGTCCAGTTAACTGATACAGGCTCTTTTTTATGTTCAATAATATTGGATTACATTAGTTAAGATTACATTAGATGAGAAAGCACCTCCCCATGAGAAATAAAGATTTGTTGCAGCAGAGGAAAACATAGTTTAAAATAATTATAACTGGTTGCAATATATAGTCATGAAAACTAAATCAAGTTTGCAAAACACAAGAAAAAACTAAACTCTTGAATATTAAAATTGGTAGTAATGAGTCATTGAGCCATGAATGGTGATATTGTCGATTATAATATGGCCAGAGAGTTTCAGTTCAAACACCTAGAATTGGTTTTCAATTTGGGCTGATCACTAATGCACATAGTTTCTACTTTCATAAAAACAACATGTGAAAGGCCATTAGGGGAAGCACTCTGGATCCATGTAGTCCCAGCAGAGTTCACCATTAGCAACAGGAGAAGCTTTGGGATGTCCTGGGCTGAGATGAACACCAAAAAAAAGAAGACAAAAAGGTCTGAATTCAGTTAGACACCCCCTACAGAGAACACTCTTCAGTACCTCAGGAAGTAATCTGGTTCACCCTGCTCAGGATCTCACTTCAAAATTGCCAAACTTAAGTGCTGTTTTCGAGACTCGCCCCCCATTGGTTCAAACTGGAGGGGATGACCTGGTGCACAATGGGCTCTGGGAGGGACTGGCCAATCACCACCAGCCTCTTTGTTACCATGGGGAGGGATGGGGGGCAGTGAGCTGAAAGCAATAGGATTCGACTTGGAGAGTGGGTCTATAAGGATGCCTGGTGTTAGCCCCCGTTGGCGTGGGGATAGGCAACACCCACTAGCACACGGCAGTGGGTGTAGACACCGTGCTGAGTGCGGAGCAGGGGGCTGTCTGGCTGTCTAGATGCTGGGATCGTCTAGAAAGCGCTGATAAACTGCGTCACTCAGAGAAAGTAATGGAAAGTAATGCTTATTATCTTTACTTCTGTTATTATTCATTTAGTTTATGTTTCAACATTTTGCATCGTAAACTAACTCCCAGACAAAAGGGTTCGATCCCCAATGTCCATACACAGGGGAAACAATACTTTAAGTATCCCTTTTTAAAGTGTACTCTAAGTGTATGTTAAAGGAACGTTCCACCGTCACAGCCACATTTTTATAAACTCATAGTGTCATCATCGTCTCCCAAGCTGTCGAAACAAAAACAAAAAACCCTCAGAATAAACCAGACGCAAGTTGCATAATATTGTCAATTTACTACAACATCCATCGTGCTGTAGCTGCCGCAGATATTGTTATCCTCATCTTAACGGTACATGAGTAAACTACTTTAATAATGGCAATACTGTGTAAATAAACATTTCCATAAACCTATTTGCAAACTTCAGTGCTGCATGTATACAAGCATTGCTACTTTATGCATTGAATGAGATGCTGAAAGTGCACAAGTAAACTCTAAAAACAGTGGTTTAGTAATGGCAATACTGCATTTATAAACATAGACTATTTGTCAATGCAGCAATACTTTATTGAATAACATGCTAAAGAGCAGGACTCTAAACATGCTGTTTCACATTTGCATGCTGCCATTTCCGCTGTATGATTTCCTTTTTGGTGTATTGTGGCTCAAATAAATGTCTTCCATTCCTTCCACTCTGAAGTTATAGTCCTCATTGGATCCGTACATTGGTATTCATTCAGCCATTGTAAAATATTGTGTAGCTCTTCAGGCTAACAACAACAAGGCAACTGAATTTCACAGAGCCAAACTCCAAGCTGATTGGCCAGGGTGACTTTCCGGGAGGGGAGAGCTCAGCGCACGTCAAGGTATGTAGGTGGCTGTGATGACGACTGAGATGAACTCCCGAGGAAGGTAGAATGGACGGCATGAGATCGTCAGATGTTCCAAGTTCGACGAGCAGGAACGAGAAAGAGTCTTAATGTCCTTGGGGTTGAACCAGTTGTTGTTGGTCATGAAGCAAATCCCTCCACCATGGATTTCCCTGACACTTCTGTTCTGTCCACGCAGAAAAAAGAGAAGGACACAGTTGGGTGTATAGCTCGATCCAGAACCAGCAGGGTCAGCCATGTCTCCGTCAGACAAAAGATGTTACAGACCCTTAGGTCCTGTTGGAATCTAATCTTCGCCCTAACATCATCCAGCTTATTTTCAAGAGACTGGGCATTAGCAAGAAGGATGCTGGGCAGAGGTGGTTGGACGGTGGGCTTGAGCTCTCAGTCTGCCCACGAATGCCGCTCCATTTCCTCGATTTCATGTTCTCCTTTGTTTCCCCGGAGATGCGTCTCCACTGTTATTGTTGTTGTTGCTCACTCGTAAGAGCTCCGCCGGCCACCCTGGATTGATGGAAAAAGTGTACAAAAACTTGGTTTTAAGGAAAAGTTTATGTCCAGAAGTGTGTTGCGGTCGTAAGGTGTTAGTGGCGATGTGTTTGTGGCAAAGAAGATATCAAAAATAAATACAATAACAAAAAGAAACGCACAATCTCTGCGGAGCTGCCACGGCGGCTACTAGAGACGGCCATGCCATCTACACTGTTTTAGTTTAAATCTTCATGAACCTGTGATCTGGTTTCGCTAATACTATTTGTCAAACATGCTGCATGTATATAAGATGGAATGGGTATGATTCTTTATACGTGGAAGCACTGGCGTAACTATCAACGGTGCAACCGGTGCATTGCACCGGGGCCCAGATGCCGGGGGGGGCCCATGAAGACGCCGGGCAACAATCGCGCAGCACCCCCCCCGTCAACAATCGCGTAGCACCCCCACCCCCGTCAACAATCGCGGGGGCCCAAATAAATTATTTGCACCGGGGCCCATCATCATGATGTTACGCCAGTGCGTGGAAGCAAAAGGTTTTGTTGCCTGTTGTCTGATTGGTTGGTTTGTTGTTCATCCAGGGGGGGTTACTAATCTGATTGAACCAATTGGTTCAGTTAAATGCATTTTCGTAATAAATGTCACAGCATAACCACGCCCAATTCAAACCCAATATCTGGAAAGTTTACACAAACTTAAGGACAATATTTTGAACTAATTTCTAATACTTTTTAGGTGGTTACTTTTACATAAGACCATAAGTTACATAGTTAGGCTATTTTGGATTTGGGTTTCCAGTGGCTTAAATGCAATTTTAATGAAGAGAAACAAAAGTACAAATTAATAAAGAATACCAATAGTGTATTCTCTAAGACATGGACAAAAATATACTTTTCACTTAAATACTGCTTACAATACAATTTTGGAAATTGTACTTTATAGTATGTTTATTTGCATAAATACAACTAAAAGCAGAGCAAAATTATTAAAAAATGAATTTAAAAAATCCTAATGAAAACTATTTAAGTATAGTTAAGTATATCTTAATACATACTTTACAACCCTTACCTGCTCCTTAATCAAAGGATAAAAGTGTCTGCTAAATGTCTAAATAGTAATAGTATAAATACTAATGGAAAAAAATTGCATTCAATGTGCCTTGGGACTGCTGAAGCTGTCCACTTCTACAAGTTTTTATTTTTTTTATTTTCAAAATATATCTTCACAAGTGTTTTGTTGAAAGTTCACTGGCATTTTGTTGTGAAGAACTGCTTCTCCAGCTTGCAAAAACCAGTGATCGGCAAAATAAGAGCTTTCCAAAAAAACATCTGTTGGTCCAATGCCAGAACAACAGACTTTTAGTTTAGTTTTCAGTGGAAGGAACCGAGAGGGCATCTATAAATATCAGTGTGAGTTGCTGTCAGTTACCCTCCAACGATACCGAGAACTACCATGCTGAACATTTTTAGGAAAAAAATCTATGTCAACAAAAAAATCAATTTGTCCATTTAATACAAAACACTGCAACATAACACAGCTTTAAACAAAACAAATAAATAAATAATAAATAATAAAAGAGAAGGAAAAGCCTGCAGCGTGACCCCACTTAAAGAGAGACGGATTGATCAAGTGGAGAAAAACAAGAGGAGAAAGATAGCAAAACAGGAAAGATGAACAGAGCTAGACAGTTTGTCATGCTAAAGCTATCACTCTCTCAATCTGTCTATCCATCTGCCCTACTTGCTTTGCTCATCTCCCTCCCACCCTCTCTCTCTACCTCCAGTCCTCTAATCTGTCAATCAGTTAATCATTCTGTCGGTTGGTCAGAAACTACCTTCATTATTTATCCTCTGCCGGCCATGCTGGCTCTTCACACACACACACACACACACACACACACTGCATGCGTGCATGCACGTACACACGCACGGATGGCCACATGTGGCCACTCATCTTTGTAATCACACTAAATATTGTTTTTATATCCTCTAATTTCCTCTACTCTTTCTCTGTACTCCTTACTGTCAGTTTTTTCGTTCCCCCTTCTTTCGTCACTTTTCTTCTCTTCTCTTCCTCTCTCCTCCTTTTCTGCTCCTGTCCTTCCCCCTCTTCTCACTTCCTCTTCTCTCCTTTCCTTTCTTCAATTTCTTTCCATGTCTTCACTTCCTCCTCTCTCTTCTCATCTTCCCTATCCTTCTCCCCCCTCTCCTCCCCCCCCCCATCCCCTCCTGCCCTTTCTCCTCCCCCCTCCTCTCTTCTCCTCCCCTCTCCATTCCTTAAGATAAAAAATACTCCTCCTCACTGACACCCTCTCCCTCTCTTTAATCCCTCACCCCCCAACCTGGTGTGTCCCATGTTCCACGGCCAGGGGAAGATTACACCATCCATCTCCCCCCTCACCCCCACCTACACCGTAGAGAGAGAGAGAAAGAGAGAAAGAGAAAAAGAGAGAGAGACAGAGAGAGAGAGAGAGAGAGAGAGAGACAGAGAGAGAGAGAGAGAGAGAGATCACCCCAGGGACTGGTGGTGGTGGGTGTCCACCGTGGAGGACTGGGCAATCAACTCAAAGGGCCCTGGCTGCAGCTGGGTAGTGGCCATGGGGGCTGGGGGTGGAGGCTGGGCAGTGGCCATGGGGGCTGGGGGTGGAGGCTGGGCAGTGGCCATGGGGGCTGGGGGCGGAGGCTGGGCAGTGGCCATGGGGGCTGGTGGTGGAGGCTGGCTAGTCTGTAAATGAGTCTCCAGGTCTGGGGAGTAACGTGCATCTTGACTCATCAGAAAGGCAGAGTGAGACAGAGTGCCGGCCAAACAGACATCTGAGTCAGGCCACGGCCGATGAGGAGTCTATCGATCAGTGATGGGGGAGGGAGGGGGCGGGTCGAGAAGGAAGAAGAGGAGGAGGGAGATAAGGAGGAGGAAGAGGAGGAGGTGGATGAGGAAGATGAGGATGGAGGAGACAGAAGTAACCAAGCCAAGGCCGACACCATGCAGTCCCACCAGCACCCCCCCAACCAGTTGCTGTTAGACGGATGGCTTCAGAGATCTACAGTGACAGACTGAACAGCAACAGACTGTAATGCTTGTGTGTTCATGCACCATGCATGTGATAGATAGACTTTACCATTCCTCTTGGGGGGGTTTGTCCTCTGCTCTGAACCCCATCTCTCTCTACGAGCAGTAGGCAGGCCACCGTGCAGCCCAGGGGGATTAGACCCTGGTCAAATACGATGCCTTGGTCAAGGGCACGGGCAGCTAGCGTATTGATCGCTTGATCTGGGAAGAAACCGGACCCGGCAGGAGGAAAACCCACGTCAACACGGGAAGAACATACAAACCTTCCCCTGCCGGGGTTCGAACCCGTGACCTTCTAGCCACGAGGCGGCGGTGTGAACACACGTGCACGGCATGTTTTTGATGTGTGTGCTTGTGCGTGTTTGTAGTAAAAAGGCATTGTTAGTCGTTTTAGAATTGAGAGGCTGTGAGGGCCAGATTCCCTGGGGAAATACACCGGGTTTATGGTCGGGTTGGACTGTGAGGCAATGGTGTCACATCTTATGGTCATCTTTAGAGTGGGAGGGTGTGTGTGTTTGTGTGTGTGTGTGTGCGCGTGTGTGTGCTATGATTAGACATTTTGCCACACCGAGGCTAAGCAATACACCAACCCTGCAACACTGCAAGGTAGTTTCCAATAGCAACCGATGCTAATACCATGTTGGGGCTGGACACAATGATGCTATCATTACCATTACAGTATCAGTATATCATCGCTTTGTTTTATACTTTATTCATCGAAGAGTAAACTATTGCATCAACAATTTACCCTTTAATTGGTTAAAAGCCTGTTGTGCTATTCTGTGCCTTTTCACACTCACAGTAGCACAGTCATTTGATCATCATAACAGAGACTAAACAGAGGAAAAATCTAAAGCAAGTATCGGCACAATATGTTGACTTTTCAGTAGCTAGCTGGCCCTAATATTTCTAATGTCTGTTGTAGTGCCAGCTATCATTTGGTAAAGTACACCATTCAATATTTTGTGTTGCCAGATATTAAAATGGACTGGTCTCTGTCGCCAAGAACACAAAAATACATCGATAAAACCCTTGACCACATTTATGGCTGAAAGGACTTCACAGGGACACATTTCAATCAACCAATCAATGTTGGACCATTGATTTGTCAGACCTGAAAACAGACCTGCAAGCACAGCATTTTTGGGACAATCTCAAACAATCATCTATTTTATACAGAGCAGTAAAAGCGATCATATTTTTGTCCTGAAACCACAACAATTACAGCCAGACACTCACAGCATGGCAGACGAGCCCCACTCACCTTCCTCCTAATCAGGAGAAAAACAACATATGTTTCCCTCCGTTTTCCTCATTACTTCATCAAGTGAGTGGGGGGGAAGAAGTCTACCAAGCAGCCATTTTGTAAGCCCAATGGCTTCCCTTCCAAAATACCCACCACCACTCTTTTAAATGAAACCACTCGCCTGGCGTCCTAGTTACAGCGATATCTAGACATGACAGCCCAGACGCTGGGTGTACATGTACACTATCTGGCTGTGTTGTGATGTAGACTGTAGCCCCCCCTCAGCACAGTGACTAGCAACTGCGGCTGTATAGCAGAGCCTTCAGGCGCTGCCGTTCTTTATCATTGCCTCTCAATGTTAACGCTGCTCTCAACCCATCAGCCCCGGTTCCTTTACATGTACCCCAGTATCATGTACATAATACTTAGTGCGGATGAGCGAGGGTGTGTCTGCCCGTGAGAGAGAGAGAGAGAGAGAGAGGAGACTCAAAATGAATGATGGGGAGTTGACAAAGTTGTAGGATGTCAAAAACAGATCGAAAAGAAAGAGAGCAGGAAGAGAGGAGGAGGAGGTGGGTGGGAGTGGAGGTGGTACGGAAGAGAGATTGCGAGTGAATGGTTCGATAAAGACGACAAGAAAGACAAGTATATAGCAAGATAGACATGCAGGTTGAGGAATATCTTTGCTTGAGTACAGGTTATAGATTCCCATACCTTCCCATACCCAATTCAGAGATTTGGATTTGGATTCCAATACACATACCAGTTCAACTGTACAGTACGGCCATCAATGTTAACGTAAAGTTAGACAGTTAGATTAGCGACTGTTAGTGTTTGGATGTCAATCATTTATTTGTATATTTAGATGAAGATAGATAGATAGATAGATAGATAGATAGATAGATAGATAGATAGATAGATAGATAGATAGATAGATAGATAGACAGATAGATAGAAAATAGATAGGTACACAAATGTATGTTTAACTTTTTAAACGGTTTAAAGTTTGAAGATCATTAGGTTAAGTATAGTGTTTAGGTAGTGAAGGTCAGGCCAATATTTTGAAAATTATGGAAAATGTTATGAAGATTGGAGGATTGTCCTAAGATTGGAGTTGAGACAGACAAAGTAATATATTATTTGAATTATTAACGTGTGTGGGCAGGCGTGCCGGAACCCGTTTCATGTGAGGGGGGCTGAGGGCTACGACCGACGGGGGGGGGGGGGGGGGCTGGGTGCGCGATGTACGACCGACGGGGGGGGGGGGGGGGTCGCGCTCACATTGCCTCAGCCCCCCCTGAGGGGGGATGTGAGGGGGGCTGCAGCCCCCGCAGCACCCCCCCCTTCCCGTGCTACTGTGTGTGGGAACAGAGGATAGCTCAAGAATGCTAATAGGTACAAATGTAATTAGCTTGGGTTTTATAATATTGTATAAATATGATTGATGAATAAATAATTATCGATAAATTAATTACAATTAAATATTATTGTTGAAATAGATTGACAAAGATAAATAGACAAATTACCTGTAATACATTCTTATAGCTAACATAATACATGATGTAAAATATATATATATATATATATTTAATTGAATATGTGAATTGTAACCATGGCAACACGTGCAATCATTACAGAGACTGCATTTCATAAATATTTCACACTTGTTCCAATAAAACAACTTTATTATTTTAAATAAAATAACTATTACTCCCAGGACCTGGCTGCATGTGTGTGTGTGTGTGATTGTGTGTGTGCATGTGGAACATCTGGCGTATTCTGCATCATGTGATATGGGGGTGTGGGACATGTGTGTGTGTGTGTGTGTGTGTGTGTGTGCAGGGGCGGATCTAGAAAAATATTCATGGGGTGGCAAGAGGATGCCAGGAGATTTTGAGGGGTGGCACCCTGTGGCAGAAGTATATACAGCAGGGGTCAGCAGGGGGGGACACACAGAACAGGACCTACGACCGACGGGGAGGGGTGGGGGGGGGGGGGGGAGTGCGCGCGATCTTAACCCACCCAGGACCTACGACCGACAGGGGGAAGGGTGGTGCGTGCGATTGTAACCCACCCCGGCGCTGCCAACTGGGGTGGCAGCTGGGGTGGCAAGGCCTTTTTTTAGGGTGGCACTGTGTGGCGGGGTCATCCGGCCACACGCCACCGAAGTGGCTTTCTTCCTGGGGCCCTCCGACACAGGACACGGGTAGATGGTGTTCAAGGTGTTTATTGAAGTTTAAGGCAAGGTGGTATTCGCCGAGCTGATGTTACTCCTTGTCATGACAGTGCTCCTCCTGGAGTGTGTGTGCTGATGGCTGGTTTATCCTGGGTGCCATGATTGCTCATGCACCACAGGTGTGCAGCCCCACCCAGCCAGAGTCCAATCAGTGTGACTCAGGCCAGGTGAGGCTGTAAACCAGCCACCAACAACACACACTCCACATAAACCCTCCACATATCCCCAACACCAGATTGAGGCCGGGGAGAATCCCCGGCCTCGCCTACTCCCCCCCCCCCCCCCCCCCCCCCCCCTCCCCCATCCAAGCAAACAAAAAAAAACAACACATACCGGACTCTGAACAGGGTTACCATACCTACAAAAAACCTGGACTCTTTTCAGGGTTGCCATACCTAAACAAAAAATAAACACAGCCCCCCAAACCCCACTACCTCCACACCTCCCCAGGGTCACACGCCCACCCCACCCTCCCCCTCCGTCCCGGAGACCGGAGGCCTGGGGCTGCTGCTCCGGCTGGCGGAGGTGTCTCTGGGGTAGCTGGTTGCAGGGGCTGGCTGGATGGGTTCGGAGGGAGGCCCGACAGCTGGGCCGCGGAGGTAGCTCTCGGAGGGCCTGGAACAGTTCGTAGTCACCCCCCTCCACCAGGGCGACGAGGCATGATCCCTCCCATCTCCTCCTGGAGCATGGGACCTTGGGCTCCTGGTCCCCTGGCAGAGGGGCGGCTGGCCTGGGCTGCTCCAGGCTGGATCCGGGGGAGGCTAGCTGCAGACGGTTGCCGGTGGCGGTCGCTGCGCTGCCTCCCCGCTCCTCCGCTGGCCGTCGCTGCCGTTCAGGGGGAGCTGGTGCTGGGGTGGCTGTCCTCACTGCGGCTGGTGGCTCCAGTGCAGCTTGGACAGCCCTTCCGTGTCCCGTCCTGGTCGGAGGAGCCCCACATTGGGCGCCAGTGTGGCGGGGTCATCCGGCCACACGCCACCGAAGTGGCTTTCTTCCTGGGGCCCTCCGACACAGGACACGGGTAGATGGTGTTCAAGGTGTTTATTGAAGTTTAAGGCAAGGTGGTATTCGCCGAGCTGATGTTACTCCTTGTCATGACAGTGCTCCTCCTGGAGTGTGTGTGCTGATGGCTGGTTTATCCTGGGTGCCATGATTGCTCATGCACCACAGGTGTGCAGCCCCACCCAGCCAGAGTCCAATCAGTGTGACTCAGGCCAGGTGAGGCTGTAAACCAGCCACCAACAACACACACTCCACATAAACCCTCCACACACTGCCACCCCGGTAGATCCGCCCCTGTGTGTGTGTGTGCGTCTGGATTTAGATGTCAACCGCACAGTGCGTACAAATCCTGAAAGCTTTATGGAAACTTAGCTATATATTACTTCTCTGGAAAAGCTACTTCACAGAAGAAACAGGGTATTTGTGCTACATACAAGGATACACAATAAAAAACACAATTTTTCTCAAAGGAAATTACTGTTTTCCAGTATGGTAAGCTTTAGCTGTGTCATGCTGTGTTCTGTCACTATCCCAGTGAAATAAGACAAACACAGTTTAAATAGAAAATAGTACCCACAACGACACACACACACACACACGCGCGCTGCGTGCAAACACATGAAAGCACCGTTTTGAACCTCCAACACTTGATAGATATGCAAGATATGCAATGCTTTTTGTCTCGCCGTTCTGGTCAAATTCAGAAATACAGTTGTCCTTGTGGCGTGATTAAGAATTCAGATCACGATTTGACACACCGAGAAGAAGCTTGTCACAATTGAACTTTTCAAGAGTAAAATGTGAAATGACTGAAATACATAATGGAACAAGTACGCATAATGAGCAGACATTTCTATCCATGAGAAGGTGGCCAAGGCAAGACAAGAGGGTAACTTACTGGCAACTTTGTCTGTGATATTATTTCTGAGGTAAACCAGATATAAAAATATCATACTATTTAGTCATTTAGCAGATAATTTTATCCAAAGCAATGTCTGGTGATTTGCATGTCATTAATGAGCAGTTAGGGGTTAGCCTACAGGTAGACTGAGTGGACGTGGGGGTTTGAACCCAGAACCTTCATGGGCTTTGTGTGGAACACCCTAGCCACGTCATTATCCTGCCCCCGCCTGTTTAGTTTGAATAAAGAAATGGATTATCTTTTAGTTTGTCTATTTCATAGGGGGGAGAGTATAACTCTGAATAACAGACACAAATCTGGGATTTTAAGGTTTTCTTGTTGGAACTACAAATCTACAAAACCACTGAACACGAAAGGGGATGACAATAGCTGACAATATCTCCACCTTTAAGAAACAAGGACATGCCTGCCATTTGTATGCAATATACACACTTATTCAAGCATTAAGAGAATACATGACTTTAATAGTGTTTCACTGTTTACATTAACAGCCCAGTACTATTTACAACCCATGCAAGGAGTCAAATTAATTTAAATTTCAGATCATTTGTAATTATATACACTAGGCTACCATTACATAAAACACAGGGGTGCTAATATGATACTTATGACCAGGTTGGAGGCCGACACATTAATTGCTCCGATGGTGCACTTTATAGCATAAAGACAAAAAAAACCCACAACACAGAATCACATCCCGTGTATTACCAAAACTATTAAACAATGGCACCGGCGATCTCCTTTAATGACAGGAGCCAGTGGTGCTCTGAAAACAGGATTCTTTATTAGAGAAATCACTGTCTCATTTCCAAAACAGCTCTACGGCAGCTTCAGCATGTGAAGTAGGGCTGTTACCTCCTCTGTTACCGAGTGTTTGCTGCCCAGAACGTGTTTGATCCCTGATGTTCGCAGCCTATAGGCATTAGAATACGATGCACAACTCCTGACCTGCTACTAAAAGACATCTATATTTAATGCTAGTTGCTTTGGAAAAAAGCGTCTGCTAATATTATTTATTGTGATACAAATTCCATGTAATCAAAAAACCTAACCTAGATGCTTTTATCCAAAGCCAATGTACAACAAACACATGTGTGTGTTCATATCAAGTCAACTCCACTGTACATCAAATTCCTCCTCAACAAAACCATAGCACATAAAAGACACTAGCTCAGAAGTTTTAAGTTGGTGTTTTTTTTTCTCCTGTCTCCTTAGCTTAGCCAAAGTCTTTGTATATACCAAAAACAACCGCACAAAAACCTGTTTTTGATTTGCAATTTGGACGGTCAACAACGCTTTAGTAGGTGTCATGCATTTAGGCCTGACGACCCAACAAAAAGCGAGCCAGGCACCAATGCAACTGCCCACTTGACAGAAACACACACACACGCTTGGCTGAACTGAACTCTGGGACGTCAGTCGGTCAGCAGCTAAGCTAACATGATACGCACGTGTGACCCTTGATAGCGGCCGTTGGCGGGGGCCACTTCACTGTGGTCATTCTTTGTCGTTGTGAGTGGACAGTCAGGAGAGGGTGGAATCGGAGACCCCTGTTGTTCAAAACACCCCAACAGTCAATACGGTTTGTACTAGAGAATGTATAACTAGTAATGTGTAACTAGTATTATGGTATGTGTCGCAGTATGTATCCCACAATGTATTGCAGTATGTATGGGAATATAATTCAGAAATGGCTCTTTTCATAAATGAAAGGCTTTTTCAATGATCGTTGACCGAGAATGTCTAACGGTTTACAGATTCACTCCCCAGAGAAAAACAACTGACAATGCCAGCTAGGATAACCCTTTCCTAAAAACATTGAAAAATAATTTCAATGGTTTTTCAACCATTGGTGGTTCTTCTCTGTGAAAAAGTAAGGAACTTCGTTATGCATTCTTCTCTCTCTTGGTAGGCAACCTTCCAGTCGGTTTAAATCTTTAAGCACCGTCTGAAGTGTCGGGTGAGTTACCGATACGTCGTCAGCGTTATTCGCTCAAGAGGAACTCAAAGAACCACCGCATGTTTTGCATATGGTGCCTGCCAGCGCCTGGTCTAGTCTGACGATGGATTTGAACATTTCTTCTCCTTACCGCCGTCACGACTCACGCATCAAGCTCCCCCAAACTCATCATTACAAAAAGTATTCCTGATGTTTTTCAAAATTATAACAAGAAATATATTGACAGGAAGATTTCAATCAAAACCGGTTAGAAAAGGCCCTTTTCAGCCATGGCCTTCCCTGTCGACATACTAAATACACCGTTTTTAATACTTGGGAAAGCTGTCAGCAAAAATAAGCTGCAGACTGAATTCATAAATATAAATAATAGGTCTATAGTGTATATACCGTATATAATTGAGTTTCTGAATAATTTACCTTCATTCTACCTTTTGCCTTTTTTGCCAACCTTTCAGGCTTCAGGTACCGGAAATGCTGAATCACGTTAGTCCGTACGTATGTCATCAATGCCCTTTCCTAAAGACAGCCACCCCCCTCTCTCCCAGGAGACACCCCAAAGCAGACACCAACGATAACGGGATGTCTGTTTTTAGCAGGAAGTGGACACCTCTTAATCAAGATGGAAGAGCGCTGTACAGAGAACTTTAGAATTAGCTGACGTGGCGTTTGTTTTGCTGTAGCGCTCGGTCGCTCACCCCTTAAAACCTGCGAAACACTTTGAGTCCTGTGATTTATGTTTGGAAGTGTGTGACGCTGACAGTCTGCTGCAGGGACAGGAAAGAAGGGAAAGCACTTTTTATTGTCAACTGCTCGACATCAGTGGAGAAGAGAGGTCTCGGCAAAGCACAATGCGCTCTGTGTCACACCTGTGCGATGTAAAAATAGCTGCCTCCATTTTCTCCCCTTTCTCCTAGGTGTGATATAACGTTTTTTTTCACTTGTACAAGTGTGAACATCCACTCTAAGGAACCACAACTTGAGAACATGTTTTGATCTTGTTGGCGAAGCTCCAAGGGCAGGCGTAGACAATTCCTCTCCATAATTACTCTTTGGACTGGCAGCGCTTTACTTGTAAGCGCTAATTCGCCATCCCAGATGTTTACATCACAAGGAGTAAGCAACATCGGTTATGCTAATAAGCACCGGGTAATACGTGCAGAGTAATTACATCTTATTATTCAACAGCCCAGGACTGGCATATCCAAATATAATGCCTTATATTAGACAATACAACACACACTGAATTTTAAATGACTTATTTAAAAAAAAATCAAGAGCATATCTTTTTTTTTTATTACTAATGATGTAGTAGAAACCCCCAAACTTTTCAGCTGGGAGTCACCCAATGCCCGTCGCCCACTGGACTAAGATCCCTACTTATGTAATTTCTGGAAAATGACATCTATAATTTAAGCACTGTGCATCCTTACATCTATATTTTAAGCAGTGTGTATCCTTTTGGTCATACATCTTGCCATGCTTGGCCTACACCTGTTGAGCATGGGCGAAGACAGAGATGTCCACGGTGCATTTAAGTGCAGCAGACATCTCCGACTGCACCTGCGATTGTGCACAATGAGAAATCAATATCCTTGTTCCTTATTAATTACCTGCCCTGGGCGCCCGGCAACTCAGCCCAGGGAAACGGAAAGTGAAGTTGTCACTGCGCGTGCGTGTGTGTGTGTGGGTGGTGTGTGTGAGTGTGTGTGAGAAAGAGAGAGCAAGAGAGATAGGGGGAGGGAGGGAGAAAGAGAGGAGAGAGAAAAAGAGGAGGGAGGGGGGGGGGGGGGGTAGAGAGAGAGAGAGAGAGAGAGAGAGAGAGAGAATCCTGATGCATATGTTCTTCACTTTGCCCCATAGATTTTGCCTGTGTGAATATGATTAAATATGTGCTTATTTATTTGTGTGTGTGTTCCTTTTGCTCCAACATGTACACATGAATTATGTGTGAACGCATTGACATTGATTGCTTTTGTGCGTGCGTGTGTGTGTGTGTGTGTGTGTGCATGCGTGCATGAGTGTGTACTCAATCGCTCCACTGAGCAGCAATCTCTACCCTAAACACCAAACTCATTATGACCTCGATCAATGGACAGACCCTCTCTTCTCCTCTTCCTTCTCTTCTCTTCCCTCTCTTTCTTCAACCTCGACCAATCAGGAGTCAGCTGTTTGAAAACAACACCTTCACTAGCAAATCCTGAGCCTTCCTGTTTGTGGCATACATTAGTGACAAATATGATATATAATATATAATATATTTATAGAATAATTCATATGTTTGTTTGTTTTTTCCTTGCTGAATAAATGTATATCAGTTCGCCCCCAAATCCTTTCAATAAAATGTTGGGAGTAAGATAAAGTAATAAAGTAAGTGAAGTGAATAAATGAAGTCAAATATAATACAATTGTTGGACGTTATCAGGTTATTTTCATGACAAAGTAAAAAGTAACAGTCAAGTTTTATTGAAATATTTTCTTATATATATATATTTTTTTTTTCATGTTATTAAAATATATATTATTCTGATGTGTGTCAAGCTGAACATAGACAGTCACTCTAAATAAAGTGCGAGAATGAAATACTGCCCTTGTCAAGACCCCTTACCTAAACTCAACCCGTACACAGTTCAACTTCACAAGCATGTGTTGATCATGAATACACACTGTAGAGATTTTCTTGAAAAACCCCATCTGAAGGATACTTTCAGTTTTTATTTATCTCAGCTTTTCACGGTGATTAGATTGTCTTTATTTCAAGCAATACGGTTTTATTGCATTATTGGCCTGTAAAAGCATTTTGTTCATATTACAATGAGTGGATTCTGAGTGGATTATTGACAGAGAGTGCAGTGTTAGTGCTGTAGTGTACACCATGAGAAAGACAGGCCGAGATTTTCACCCTTAAATACTGTTGAACTGCTGCTTTAAAGAAAACATTGCAGCATTGGTGTTAATTTACCCCTATATAGATACAGCGATAATGATTTTAATAAACTCATTCATAATAGGGCATATGTAAAAATACAGCAACAACAAAACAATGCTATAAAATGGCTTGCATAAGACAATGTAGTTTAGTAACCTCTCTAAAAAATGTTTCCCAAAACAAAAATGCAGTCAAAAACAGAACACAAAGCAGTATCCTTCAAGCTACTGCAGGTCACCTGTGCAGTTGCAGGCCCCAAACACACAGCACTTACGGAGGTTATTAACTGAAACATCACTTAACAGAGACGTGGCACCCCATCCCCACATTAAAAATGAATGCCTATTGTTTGTACCAGCCCTCATTCTTCCCACCAAAATGATTGCTAAGGTAATGGTTGAGCCTGCATATTACGGAAGAGAATGACTGCGCCTCGGCTCTGCGTCTTGGATGCTAATGGTTGGATAGGGTGGAGGGATGGGGGGTGTATTGACTGATTCATTATGAGCAGCCTATAGAGGGGGAAGGATTGCAGACAGGGTCAGGGTAAAACATACACACACCCCTACCAACCTTTGCTATTTACTAATAGTTACAGTTAGTCATTTAGCAGACAAATCTATCCAAAACGACTTACAGTGAATTCAGAAACATGTCATCAAGGAGCAGGTATGTGTTAAGCATCTGGTAGGCTGTGGACTTTGGGGAATCGAACCCAGAACCTTTCGGCTGGGAGTCACAAGCGGCTACACCGTTCAGCGGAGGTTGTGTCTACCTCAGCCTAGCAGAAGGTATTTAGGGCTGTGTTTTGTTGTGGATGTTTTATGTATGAATATATGCACAGTGTTACACACCAAGGCCTTATAGTGTTGAGCTGCCACTGCCTGCATCTTTTGATGTTGGTTTGGGGAGTGTATGGAACGGTCTAGATGGAAGACATACCGGAATAGTAAATAAACTGTTTATATGGCTTTTTTTTCCCAGCTGCAGCAGAAACCCCCCCCAAATGTCTCTTGTTAATACACTCATACACATGTGTATACTTCAATATATATAGTATAGTATAGTTCTGTCAGTTGAGGCAAATAACAGCTCTTCAGAAGTTAGTGGTTTGGTTGCTTGCTCAACGACATGTTGATTTATTCTGCCAGCTTTTTTGACGATGTCCGGTGAAGGTTGAGCTATACCAGTAAGATCCTGTTTATGAAACAAACTGATCTAGGTTTGATAAATGCACACTATAAAAAGTAATGTTATGTGGATCAATGGTATCTAGATTACAAGCCCTAGTCTAATTTGATACTTGCAAGTTTCTCCTACTGCCTTCATCGTTCAGTCATGAACATCAGCTACCAAGGTCCACCAACCCAGATGCACTGCACTGAATTGCCATGCTATCGTCTCCTCTTGGAGACTCTATCAAGATCCCCAGTAAACACACATTAAACATACTTTTTGTCAGTGCAGTTAAACAGTACAGCTGAGTACAGGTCTCATGTTCTGTCTCTTGGGTCTTGAGTCCTGGGGGCTGAGTACAGGTCTCATGTTCCTTCTCTTGGGTCCTAGGTCTTGGGGGCTGAGTACAGGCCTGGTCTTGTGCCTTTGGTCTTAGGTCCCGGTTATAGGGTCCCATGTTTTATGTCTTGTGTCTGAGCTGGGAGCAGAGACAAGGGCCCTCTATTGCCACACCATCAGCAGAGAACGATAACATGACGGGAGGTGGATGGATGGATACCTGCATAGGATTCAGCCACAAGAGGCACGAAACTACAATCACTTTACAAATCACATCTATCGTATTTCTGTTAGACATCCTTTTAACTGTAGGAGTCACAATAACAAAATTGCTCTTTGTCAAATCAATCAATATTCTTGGGATTTTTAATCCTCTTTTTTTCATAATTCTGAAAGGCAAAAAAAAAGTTTTTTGTTGCTTCTCCCTAAAAACCCAATGACTGGGTTTGATATTCAGCATTATTGTTTATTGGTAGAGTTTACACATTCTTTGTACTAATCAATAGATGGCATGTTGGCCTTTAGTTTTTCTTAAGTTTATTGAATCTGAAGGTTCCTGTTTGGAGCTTGATTTAATTTTGTTTGATGCTAGGTTGGCATGTTTGTCCAATTATAGAGCCTAGCTTCAGTTTGGGTTGAACAGTGAACTCCAAAAAGGGCAAATCTTACTGCGTCAACACACATATGGCTTGTATGAGGCTTTGTTTACATCCTAGCCTCAATTGTGTTTGACTTTCACATCATGTCTATGTCTATGGAGAGACCCCACCCAGGTTACCCCTCAAATGTCAATATTAGTCCCCTGGAGTGGCTTCAAAAAGTAGTTCTTATCTTGTATTATTAGAATTCGAATCAATTCCTCGAGTGACAGAAATAAGTTGTTAAAAAGCCATCCACCTACAATATTTTTCAGCTCCGCTCAGTGTTGACACAGTGGCATTGAACATGTCCGAAATGAATTCTCTAAACCTTGGGGAGTTATATATTATTTCCGAATTGTGAATAACTAGCATGACAAGAATACAGGAGCATTTCTAACTTATTTTCACTGTTTAAGCAAACAACTCTCATAAAGCAAACAACTAAAACTTTGCAGGATATTGAAAGACTCTTTCAAACAAAGTCAAAGCTACTTGTCCTAACTTTAGAAAATGCTGCTGAGGCAAAATGTCAGTGCTGTGTGTTTGGGATGAATGACACAGAGGACAACTTAAGGGCCATGACAGGGTGTTTTGGAGAGTTTTAATAAGGAAACGGAAGCTCCACAACGTCTCGTGGGGACCTCTGTGCTTAAGTACTAGAGGCAGAAACACATAATATGTGACGATAGCTGTGTGTTTTATTCATTCATTTTCTTGCATGATGTAATCTAACTATAAGGCAAGGAATCTCTGTCTGTACGTATATACGTATGTATGTAACATAACCACCGACAAAATATCTCTGCTTAAATCCATGCTCTACTTTATAACTGCAGTGGTTATTTGATTCCACCAGGCGAGGCTGTGTCGCGTTCTGGCGAAGCGGTTTTCTTCCGTCCTGCGCATGGCTTCAGACCCCACCGGGAGCCTTTTCCGAACAGGCACATTTTGACTGCACTGAAGTCAAAATGGCACTGCACAAAGCAATAGAAGTAAAGGCCTTTTTTTCACCAATTCCATCACATGTTTAATCCCGCAATCCGTAAATGATTAGCCTTGAAAAGGCCTTTAAGGTGACAAACGTGCTTCTCAGAATTTGTCTTACTTAATATTTAAAAGAAGATTATATTTGTATAGCATCTGTCACCCAGTCAGAGGTTCAGTGTTTTATTTGGCTGTGATGTTTCGACTGGAACATTTTTGACTGTACTCAGGCTACACTAGTTAAAAGCTAATGAATTTGCCTGCCTTGTGTGTGTAATGTGTTTGTGTGCTTTTGAATTTCCAAATGTACCTGACCCATAAAACATAAGCAAGTCAACAGTAGTAATTATGGATGTGCTTTTCGTTAGGGATGTATCTGGGTTAACTGGCAGGGTTAAAATAAGCAAATAAAACCATCTTCTGTTATCTCCACCGCAATCGACCCACTTGGATTGTCAAATAGCTGCAGAAACACACATGTAAGCACAAATATGCACTACATACACACAGTCAACAACATGGACAAACAGATGTGCATACATGTGTATTTTGAGACATTTCTGTATCAAGTGTTACTTAAACCACTTTGGTTATTCGTTTAGTATTCCACCTCTCTAGCATTCTACTTCCTTCTCTTTTCTTCTCAGGTAAAGTAAGAAAATTGTCAAAAACTGTCCTGAAAAAGTTTCGACATTGTCCAGATTTTTGTTGGTGATTTGAGGAGGTTTTGTAAAGAGGGAATTCTCAGCTTCTCATTTTAAATGCAGTGGAATATTTTTCATCACCATTGGGAATCGGCTATTTTTCTTTCTACTCTGAGACGGGTAACAAGCCTATTAGTTTGTGCACAATTCTAAAGGTGTATCATAACAAAGATAGCTTACCCAGACTTCCACAATATTATATTGGCAAATACAAAGGACTTCAAATGCAATTTACTGTCGGAAAAGGCCCGAGATATCATTCATAATACGGCAATGATTGGTAATCAAAATATAGATTACAAATATTTTAATACCACAGTTGGACAGTGAAATAAACAAATTGTATCCAGAAGAAGGGTTTGTGGTGTTTGCAATTCTGCTTCCTCTGAGCTCGGTTGCCAACTAGATTAATCTCCAGGAGCGAAATCAAACAGAAATGTATGACAAACATCTGCCTCTGTATCACCTCTGCATACATTTTCTCCTGCATTTCCATATTTCTTTCTTTCTGATATGACTCATGGGGAGTCCTGAAGAATCAAATGTACACAGCTACCTCATCAGTTTGATCCAGATACTTCATTAAAAAAAATTATAATTAATTTATTCAAATGTTATTTATATCTGTTTCTGATTCGTTTGGTTTGCTAACAACACAAGTGGTTCCTATATAGTATGACAACTTTAATATACAGTATTTTAGAATTCACAGACAATAATACGGCCATAAAAATCTGCAGTAGTTTTAGTAGGATTCTATTACATCTCTGCTTGCTAGTCATGAAGATAACCCATATATATATATATATATATATATATATATATACAGTATATATATATATATATTAGGGCTGTCAATCGATTAAAATATTGAACTCGATTAATCGCATAGTTAATCATGATTAATCACGATTAACTATGATCTATGAGGTAATACTCTTTTCAACATGAGAATAGACAAATGCTTGCTTTATGCAAAAAAAGCATGTTTATTTATTGTTACAATGAGAAATACTCTCAATTCAAGTAACTAACGTGCAAACTGCATAGTAATGTTTACTAACACAGTAGTGTGTTGAACTTCACATTTGATCTATTCATCCTCATTTTTGTTTAAGCAGCCATTTAACACAAAAGAATGCCCCTCAATGCATTGCATTGCAATTTGCATCAAATTCAAAACAAACAGGGTGATACACAAAATAACTTAAAGAAAATAATAATTTAAAATAAATAAAGTGTTTGCGGCTTGTAGAGTTGTCCAGCTGTTTCCCTTTTAAATTATCCAGCGTGGTTTGCTTCATGCGAGGGGGCCCCGGGCAGGGGTGGACTGGCCATCGGGCATACCGGGCAATTGCCCGGTATGCCCGATGCACATCTTTGGGCCGGCCCAGGACTGTCATAAAAAAAAAAAGAAGTCATTTGTCCTAACCGGTGTGTTACGGTCCATTACTGCTTACGGGGTTGTAGTTCAACACGTACTCATCCCAACTCGTAATATACCGACGATTTGTCACGCCCCTAGACGCCTGACATTGACGCAAAAGGTACCCTCCCGCGTCTGTGTGAAACGATCTGGGTTCTCATAAACCCGTTCGCGGTGGTAAGAGACGAGCAGAGTCTACAGCGTCCATTTACTCCAATAATAACCCGGTCACGGTGATACATTACGCTAACACTAACCCTAACCCTTTTTGGAGTGAATTGTTTCACAGTAGACTGCGGACGCTGTAGACTCTGCTCTGCGAGCGGACGCTGTAGACTCTGCTCGTCTCTTACCAACGCGAACGGGACGCGGACGTCTAGGGGCGTGACAAATCGTCGGTATATTATGAGTTGGGATGAGAACGTGTTGCGTAGTTTGTTTGCGGCATCGACCTCGTGTGCATTGCTTCCTGATTTCCCGAGCTACGGAGTGGCCCGAGGTTCAAATGTCATAGCGTTAATCGCGCGTTAAAAAAAATAGTGTCGTTAAAAACATGTTGCGTTAACTCGTTAATAACGCGTTAACTTTGACAGCCTTAATATATATATATATATATATATATTGTGGCGCCCGCCGGGTACAGGTAAGGAGGAGGGTATGTGGGAAAGTGGTGGATGGGGTTTATATTGCACCATGCCATCTGGTGGCCGCGGAGCGCTTTTCACTCTCCCCTCTGTCTAAAGGAAACCCGACCATATATGGAGGTCTGACGAGACCAGGAAGCGGAGCAGCTGCAGCCACTCACCCTAATGAGGGGAGAGAGGATAAAAGCAGCAGGAAGTGGACACAACGGGGAAGGAGTAGCTGGAGAGCAGTATGGTGGTAGTGAGTAGAGAGAGATATAAAAGCGCTGTGTATGACCCTTTTTCCCCGGAGAACCCCGTTGGCCGATCGACCCTTGCACCGTCTGAGAACCCGCCCATGTACCGACCCCCGCCTGTCTGACATCCCTCCCGCCTGCCGAACCCTGGTCCGTCTGAGAGCCCGCCTGTGTACCGACCCCCGCCTGTCTGACATCCCTCCCTCCCGCCGAACCCTGGACCGTCTGAGAACCCGACCCCGTGCACCGAACCCCACGCTCAACCACCGACGACGAGTCGAGAGCCTGAGCCCCCTCAGGACCGACCCCCCCTTCGCTGCGGCTGCGTTTTCCCCTCTCTCCCCCTCTCCCGAATCTCCAATAAATTGGATTAATTGTGAAATTGGTGTGGACAATCAACTGTTTTTCAATACTGGTTTGGTGGCACCTCTTCTCCTCCCCGAGGTTGCCACATATGGTGGAGGATGCGGGCGACGCATTAAACAAACCAGCATCGAAAAACAGGCGCACCAGATCCCAGACATGGCGACACCCCCCGATTACAGCGCCATGCTGGGCCAGCTGATGGAGATGCAGAAGGCGCAGCAGGAACACCACACCGCGCTGGTGATCAGGCTCCTCGACCGAGACCAAGGGCATCCTATCCAGCCGGCGAGGTTCCTGGTGAAGCAGACTGAGGCCGATGACGTGGAGACGTTCCTCCTCACCTTCGAGCGGACCGCGACCAGGGAAGGCTGGCCCCGAGCCCAGTGGACGGACCTGATCGCACCCTTCCTCTCCGGGGCGGCCCAAAGCGCGTATCAGGATCTATGTATGGAGCAGGCGGTCTCCTACGAGGAGTTGAAGGCGGAGATCCAGAAGAGGCTCGGGCACACCCTCCTCTCCCGAGCGCAGCGGGTCCACGACTGGACGTTCAACCCAGCCGAGCCACCCCGGGGGCAGATGTATGAGCTCACCCGACTTACCCACCGTTGGCTGGTCTCTGAACCTTCAGGCCCTGGCCCCGTAGAAAGGGTCGTCATGGACAGATACCTCCGGGCCCTGCCATACGAGGGACAAAAGCTCGCATGTCAGAGCAACCCCCAGAGCGCGGAGCAACTGGTGACCCTGGTCAAAGGATACCTGGCAGCCCAAGCCGTGCTGCGGCCAGGCCGGTCTGGGAAAGCGGAGAGCACCGGGCGGCTCAGAAACCCCACACCGGCCCCTGAACCCCCGAAGCCCCCTTCACGCTCCTTCGGGGAACCCCGAGGGTCGCCAGCGGAGCAAAGACGCTGCTTCAGCTGCGGGGAGGTGGGACACCTGTCCTGGGGGTGCCCCCACCGCCAGGATGTGGCCATGCCGACGGCGTCATCCGACTTCAATCCCCGGAAGCCCTGCGGTCTCCTCTCGGTCTGCTGGGGCCAGACGGACGGGCCCTCCGCCGTAACCCCCGTGCGGCTCAATGGACGAGACGCCTCAGCCCTCCTGGATTCGGGCAGCGCGGTGACGCTGGCGTGGCCCGAGTACGCCCCAGGTCCCCTCCTCCCAGGGAAACCCGGCAGTATCCCACGGCGAGTGTCAGCATGCAGACCACCAAGGGAGTATTCAAGGGGACGGTGGGGCTGGTTCCGGAGCTGCCCGTAGAGGTCCTTATTGGGCGGGACGCGGCCCTGTTTCCGGCCCTGTGGCGCTCCCTGGCGGGTCGGGACGGAGAACGGAGTCAGCCCCCTGCAGCCGACGATCCCACCACAGCCTATGTGGTTTCCAGGAGGGAGAACCAGGGAACTCCACGGATCCCCTCTCCGAGGGTGCGGCCAGTGCCGCTGCTGAAAGGGCCGAGGAAGAGACCCGGGCCACGGGCCCCGAGAGGAGACCCCTCTCCCCCGACAAGGAGGGCAACGACCTCCTAGAGATGTTCCCCTTGGGCTCGGATGCCCCACCCCTGCCGGCGCGGCTGACGGGACGGTTTGGCTGCCCCAACCTCGCCAGCGCCTTGAGCCAGGTGGCAGTGGTGGACGGCCAACCCGTGCAAGGGGTAAGACCTCTAACCCACCCCTTCTTTGCCATTAAAAACCAGCTCCTGTATCGGGTGGTGATGGAGGCCGGGGAGCAGATCGAGCAGCTGCTGGTGCCTCGCGCTTTCGCCCCATCAGTTCTCCAGCTAGCGCACAGCCACCTACTCGGTGCTCACCTTGACGTGGAAAAGACCCTCGAGCGGGTGGTTGCCCGCTTCTATTGGCCAGGAGTGAAGAAGGCAGTGGAGGACCACTGCCGGCAGTGCACCGACTGCCAGATGGTAGCCCCGCGACCGCACGTAAGAGCCCCACTAATTCCCCTCCCCATTATAGCGACTCCGTTCAGCCGCATCGCTATGGACCTGGTGGGACCCCTACCAAGGAGCAGCAGCGGGTTCCAGTACATATTAGTGGTACTGGACTATGCCACTCGGTACCCCGAAGCCATACCCCTCCGCACCATGGCCACGAAGGGTATTGCCAAAGAGCTGGTCCTGATGTTCACCCGAGTCGGCATCCCAGAGGAGATCCTAACCGATCAAGGTACCCCATTTATGTCCAGATTGATGCGGGATATGTGTAGATTACTCCGAATTAAGCAGCTACGCACTTCGGTGTATCACCCCCAGACTGACGGACTGGTGGAGCGATTCAATCAGACGCTCAAAAAGATGTTAAAAAAGGTGATGGAATTAGACGGGAGGAACTGGGATCAGCTCCTCCCCTTTTTGATGTTTTCTATCCGTGAAGTACCACAGGCGTCCACCGGCTTCTCCCCATTCGAACTGCTGTACGGGAGAAGGCCCCGGGGACTGCTGGACTTAGCCAAGGAGGCTTGGGAGCACCAACCCTCCCCCCACCGCACGATGGTCGAGCACGTTGAGGGGCTCCGCGACCGGATGGCTACCCTCTGGCCCCTGGTGCGGGAACATATGGCAGAGGCCCAGACTGCTCAGGCGCGGGTCTACAACTGGGGGGCCCAACCGAGGGAATTTCAGGTGGGAGATAAAGTGTTGGTCCTGGTCCCCACGGTGGAATGCAAATTCCTGGCCCGATGGCAGGGGCCCTATGAAGTAATTGAGAGGATGGGAGAGGTAAATTACCGGGTGCGGCAGCCCGGCCGACGACAAGAGACAAAAATTTACCACATTAATCTCCTGAAAAGATGGGTGGCCCCCGAGGCTCTGCTCTCTCTCTCTCCCCCCCAGGAGCCCCCGGCGGGGAAGCCGGAACCAGTGCCCGTAGGAGAACAGCTCACACCCCGGCAGAAGCAGGACCTCCAGGAATTGATACAGCGGCACCGGAAGGTGTTCTCCACCGAGGCGGGCTACACCACCCTCATCGACCACCCCATCCTCACCACCCCTGGAAGGAAGGTAAAACTAAGGCCCTATCGAGTCCCGGAGGCTAGAAAAGTAGCCATAAAAGAGGAGGTTAAAAAAATGTTAAAGGCTGGAATCAAGTCAAATCATAGAGGAATCAAGGAGTGAGTGGTGTAGCCCCATCGTTCTGGTGCCCAAGCCAGACGGAATGGTGCGGTTTTGCAATGACTTTCGACAACTAAATTCCATATCACAGTTCGACGCTTACCCCATGCCCCGAGTAGACGAGCTCATCGAACGACTGGGGAAAGCCAGATTCATCTCAACGCTGGACCTAACGAAGGGGTACTGGCAGGTGGCCCTCTCCCCTGAAGCCCGGGAGAAGACCGCCTTCGCGACCCCCGACGGTTTGTTCCAATATGTCCGACTCCCTTTTGGATTACATGGGGCCCCAGCCACCTTCCAACGGCTAATGGACCAGATACTCCGTCCCCACCAGGAGTACGCAGCGGCGTACCTGGATGACATCGTGGTCCACGGGGAGGAGTGGGGAACCCACCTGGCTCAGCTGAACGCGGTGCTTCAGGCTCTGAGGGAGGCGGGGCTCACAGCCAACCCCAAAAAGTGTCGCCTCGGCCTTCAAGACGCCAACTATCTGGGGTTCACCATTGGGCGGGGATGTGTGAAACCCCAGGTAGGGAAGGTCGAGGCTATCCGCTAGTGGCCCCGCCCCCTCAGCAAAAGACAGGTGAGAGTATTCCTGGGCTTAGCCAGCTATTACCGCCGTTTTGTTCCCCACTTCTCCTCCATTGCAGGCCCCCTCACAGAGCTCACACGAAACCAGCAACCGGACCGGGTGAAGTGGACCCCAGAGGTGGAGAGGGCGTTCCTGGCCCTGAAAAACGCCCTCTGCTCCGATCCGGTGCTGGTGACGCCGGACTTCTCCCTCCCCCTGGTGGTCCAGACCGACGCATCGGAGACCGGGGTGGGTGCCGTCCTATCGCAATTAAGAGAAGGTGAGGAACACCCCATCACCTTCATTAGCCGTAAGCTATTGCCCAGGGAGAAGAATTACTCGACGGTAGAAAAAGAATGTCTGGCCATCAAATGGGCAGTGGACAAGTTGAAATATTACCTGTTAGGACGGCAGTTCACCCTGGTCACCGACCACGCCCCGTTGGTATGGATGGCCCGGAATAAAGACAACAACGCCCGCGTCACACGCTGGTTCCTGGCACTACAGCCATATGCATTTTCAGTCACTCACAGGCCGGGAGCGGCTCATGGAAATGCAGACGCCTTGTCCCGGCGGGACGCCTTGAGCTGTTGGACCGCCCCTCCCGCAGGGTCGGAGCTGAGGGGGGGGGTATGTGGTGCCCGCCGGGTACAGGTAAGGAGGAGGGTATGTGGGAAAGTGGTGGATGGGGTTTATATTGCACCATGCCATCTGGTGGCCGCGGAGCGCTTTTCACTCTCCCCTCTGTCTAAAGGAAACCCGACCATATATGGAGGTCTGACGAGACCAGGAAGCGGAGCAGCTGCAGCCACTCACCCTAATGAGGGGAGAGAGGATAAAAGCAGCAGGAAGTGGACACAACGGGGAAGGAGTAGCTGGAGAGCAGTATGGTGGTAGTGAGTAGAGAGAGAGATATAAAAGCGCTGTGTATGACCCTTTTTCCCCGGAGAACCCCGTTGGCCGATCGACCCTTGCACCCTCTGAGAACCCGCCCGTGTACCGACCCCCACCTGTCTGACATCCCTCCCGCCCGCCGAACCCTGGTCCGTCTGAGAGCCCGCCTGTGTACCGACCCCCGCCTGTCTGACATCCCTCCCTCCCGCCAAACCCTGGACCGTCTGAGAACCCGACCCCGTGCACCGAACCCCACGCTCAACCACCGACGACGAGTCCAGAGCCTGAGCCCCCTCAGGACCGACCCCCCCTTCGCTGCGGCGGCGTTTTCCCCTCTCTCCCCCTCTCCCGAATCTCCAATAAATTGGATTAATTGTGAAATTGGT